>JAJOOR010015985.1:0-23206 GCA_036250505.1 Solanum acaule | reverse complement strand
CCCCCCCCCCCCCCCCCCATCCCCTACCAGCCCCCTGCCCCCCAAAAAATATTTTAAGTTTGTTTTTAAAAACTATTTTCAACTTCAATTTTTTATTTTTTCACCCTACCCTCGTCCCCAGCCCTTTCACCCATACCCACCACCCCACCCCAAAAAAAAAAATTAAGTTTGTTTTTAAAAAATATTTTCAATTTCAAAAATTATTTTCTACTCTAGTAAAAATAAAAGATATTTCTCAAAAACATTTTTCATACATAAATCAAACACTAAAAAAAAATTTCGGAAAATATTTTCTACTCACCAACCAAACATGAGAAAATAAGTATGAAGGAAAATGTTTTTCTGAAAAACATTTTCCTTCATACCAAACACACCCTTAATTAAGCAGATTCAAAATTTAAAGTTACTCTTAGTATTATATTTATTGAGGAATTTATTAGAGTACACCAAAAGGAGTCAGGTCAACAATAGCCGATGGGGGAATTCAATAATAGATGACTGGTTTTATAATAAAGAATAAATATCCTGCAACATTTTCTTTATTATATTCAACCATTTTTGGCGATCAAATACATCAATTTTTTTTTTTTCAAAAAAGACGTTACCCTATCTAGTCTCCATAAAAAATCAGTTAGAAGAATATTCAATGGAATACACGAAATATCCATATTATTTGTTAATATATAAAAATATTATTCATATTTATTTTGCAATTGTAATTTATTTTGTTACTCAAAATTTGTTGTAAGCAACTACTTAAAAAGTGTTTAAAATTTATATATATTATCATTGGTTGGTAAAAACTTTTTTAAAGAACGACTTATTGGACTTGATATTAGATTTTTGTGGTAATATGTGGTGTCCCGTAACCAGTGACCCCACTAAATTCAGGCTTCCGTCGAAGGGAAAAGCTCTCTATGAAATATTTTTTCACGAGTTAATTTGTTCGCGAAAGAAAAAATAAATATACATTATAATTTTAGTGTAGAGTTCTTATGCTATTAGATGCATAAGTAAATACATTTGGGTAGGTTGGGGCATTATCCCGATAATATAATAGTTATTAGACATTTGTTGGCGGAGTTAAAAATTTCATGAGGATGTTCAAATAGTACATAATGCAATTTTTTTTTTGATAAATAGGTGCATTGAAAAATTTAAAATAGAACTACGTAATATTAATAATAAATTATATTTTATGAATAAATGTTTCAAATTTTGAAAATGAAACTGCATAATATTTAGTTTTAATAGTTGTGTCTAATTTAATATAAAGTGAAGAAACAAAACAAAAGAAAAGGGAAAAAAACAGCTTCAAATGAAACCATTTTTATGTTTTAAGCTTTAAGTGATCTATGGTGACAACAACAATAACGAGACATGAGAAAGAAGTAGCAGAATCAAACGAGGTCTTCTTTTATTTGCTTTTAGCAGCGCTAATGTTTAAGTTTTATTTCAAATTTTAACGAAAAGTCAAATTCAAATTCTTTGAAAATTCAACTGGCTACTAAATTTTCATTTTTGAATTGTAGATTTCTAATTAAGAATCATTTTGATGAATTATATTTAAATTAATTCAAGAATAATAAATTTACTATTGTAACTATTATTTAGATAGTAGTTTAATTATGTTTAGAAAATAAAAGGATAAAGTTTTTTTTTTAAATAAAGGATAAAGTTAATAACATAGAGCAATAATAAAATAGTTCTTTTTAAAAATGATTGTAAAAGGTCGTAGCTACACAGATTCGAACTTGAAAAATGAGAATGTGTGTGTGGTGTTATAACTAGAGCTATCAAAAAGGGTCGGCCCAGCCCCACCCGACCCAAGCCTTGTGGGCCAAGGAATTTGAAGGGCTGGGGAGGGCCAGCCCTTCATTTGGTAGTGCCTGGAAATGCTCAACCCAACCCGACCTTAGAAGGGCCGAGGGCTGGGGCGGGCTAGCCCTTCTTATTTTTCTTTTTTTTATTCTTTTCAAAAATATAATTCTATAACATCAAGAAAATAGGAAGATTTTCAAATCAAATATGGCAAATAATGGTGTTGTTTCAATAACACTAGCAAAAATCTAGTGTAATATTAGCATGTATCTCGCATACCAGATACACGAGTGAGATAAGAGAGTGACAAGCAAGATGGAAGGGAGGCGAGGGCGTGAGATTTGTATATGTATCTTAGATACATGCGAATCTACTTGGATAAAGTGTATCTAGAACAAATTGACCTAATTTTGAGTCCATATATTCCGAGATACATGTATTTGGGTACGAAGATTCATAATATTACACATAGCGTGTATTCAAATAATTAGATTATATACTAGTGAGATTATTGTAAATTACTCTTAAATAAAAAGTTTTGACCCATGGCCTGACCTCGGCCCAGCCCCGATCAAGCCTCAAGGGCCAAGGGCTTATATGGGCCGGGCTTATAAGCCCTTATTTTAAATGGGCTTGAAAAATCTTATCCCAACCCTATCCCAATAACGGATAGGGTTGGGCCGGCCCCATGGGATAAGCCCATTTTGACGGCTCTAGTTATAACAAAAGAAAGTCGAACTCCAAAAAATTTGTGTTTAGTCATGAAATTTTTATTTTTATTTTTGGAGTTGAACTCTGTGAAAAATGTTTGGTCATAAAATTTTGAAATTCAACTTGAAATCAAATTTCAGAATTTGAAAGAATTTGAAAGACAACAAAAAGGTGTTTCATTACTCACAAAAAATCAACAACAACTCCAATTTGTATTTATAATTATAACCAAACATAACTCCAATTTTCACATATCATTTTTTACTTTAAAAACAAAAACTATTTTTTTAAAAAAAATTTCACAATGAAATGGCCACAACTCCCACTAAAATTGGCATAATAACAATTCTAAAAGACGAAAAAGATGAAAATGAGTTAACTAGTACACATGAAAAAGATGGCAACAATGCTTGGAGAGAGGGATACAATATCAATTTCTACTTTTATATTCATGGGTTATTATTTTTTAACAAAAAATAGTCAAAAATATCTTTGAACTATGTGAAATTAAACAAAAATATCATCTAAAAATATTTTGCCGTCAATAGTTTGATCTAAAATTACATAAGAAGGGCAAGAAAGTTTCAATATAAGTATCATAACACAAGTAAGGTATGATCGACTATTACAATAGCAATACAACCATTTTATTCTGGAATGTGTAAATATTTCTTATGTAATATACCATATATATATATAGCGTTTAGACTATTTTATGACGTATTTCTATCATCATCCATGAACATTCTTTTTATTAGAATCCTAACATTTTGGAATGGATACTTTACAGGTTTTAAAAACCATTTGGGCACGAGTAGAGTTGACATATGGCTTCGCGATAGGATTCTTGCTATACTCGCAAAGACAAGGCTCCTGCTCCTTCAACTTAGCGCAACATGTCCAAGTTGGTGGTTCTGACGACAAAATTGATGGGGCACACGAACCCAACGCCATGACATCGCATGGTTCTTGCGCGGTCACTAGCAATTCACCAAGAAAAAAGGCCATTGCCCCAACCAAAAATATTGCAACAAAAGAAGTAGCCTTAGTCATATTCCAAAGTTTTCAAGAATATTAGAGTAAGATAGAAAAGTGAAGTAAAGGTGGAAAGCTAATGAATGATGGGATCTTAATTTATAGTGAAAATTTGTTGAATAAACTTAGGACATATTGTTGTAATTTTGATAAATAGCCTATGATTTAAAACATGGTATATAGCTTGGTCCTACTAGAGATAGTGTGTTTGGCCCAGTAGTGGCTCACTAAACGTAAGATTAATAGCTTGTTTGGCTAAATTTTCAAAAAATCGAAAAGTGATTTTTTAAAAATAAAAATTTACAAAGTTGAGATGTTAATTCGATCTAACAAAATATAATATTTTTCAAACTAAGCAAATTTTAAAGGGTGAACAATAGGCTACAAGTCTCCACCGGAAAAGGAGACGTAATTTTGTATCTTTATAAGATAATTTTATTTTGTGTTTATTTAAGAAAAAGAATAAGGCCGCACTCTGGTTACAAGGGAGGCAAAGCGAAGGGAGTGGAAGGAAGCTATGAGCTCCAATTTAAAGGTAGCTAAGATAAACAAAAGATGCATGCCACCATTTACATATGATGAGTGAGGCCTTTAGAGTTTGATTGCATAATGTTTATTCAAGTGACTGTTTCTTGATTTGATGCCAACTTTCTCTTAATCCATATCGTGCATCTCTCTTTTTTTTTTTAAGACTAAGCAACATCTTCGTAAACCATAACAAAATAAATGATCAGGAAGGTTCAAAAGTCTAACATGAGTATTTCTTCACCCTTCTCCTAAAATTGACTGGTTGTAACTTGTTCACGTATATTGAGCCTCTTGGCTCCAAAGGAAGTTCATTTTCATCAAGAATTTCTTTTTCTCCGATATGATTGTAGCATCCTTAGCTAGAGCACCCGCAACCTCATTGCTTTCTCTGTAATCTGTAACAATCTAAAATAATAATGATTCTTTGGAGTTTTCATAACACTTGAATCTACCCTTGTAGCATTTGAACAACGAACATCGAACTAAGTTTCATTTGATAAACTAGTCAAAGTCACTTTTTTAAACTCAAAATTCATCTTCAAATTATTTTTTTCAAAAGATCAGTCCAACGTATAATCAAACCTTGATTTGAAAACTTCTTTTTTTTTTTGGAAAAATAGGGGGGAAAATTCATATCGAAATGGGTTCAAAAATTAAGAGTTTGCATGGGCAAATACAAGCTTTAGGTACGGGTTTCCGAACCTAATAATTTTTATGTATACTTTGTAGATGTACAAAAAAATCTATTAAAAGTTTATAGTATATATTTTCTTTCTCCTACCAATAGCAATATTTTCAATAAAATTTCACAAGTGGGATCGTTGATTCGATTGTTAGGGAGGGAAACAGGAATGATTTTCTCTCTTTGAAGAGATTTTGTCTACGAATCAAACCAAATCAAGTCAAACTAAACTACTAATTGAAATTTTTTTCTCAATTTAATTTGAATTATCAATTTGGTGCGATTTGTTGATATTCTATATACACCCCGGGCCTGATTTATAAGTTGAAATTTCACAAGTTATAAGGATTGCGTACCAACATATAAAGTTTTGGTTAATTTTGACTCTTGACTTATAAGCATTTTTAATTTGGCACATGAAGTTAAACTGTAATTATGTTACGACAAATAGACAAGTCTAATATTGTGTAATTACTAGCCTTTTTACCACCCTAGTTAATAAAATAAATACATCAACTGTCAGCTACGGGAAGGTTTGGTTCTGTTGAAGAGCTAACCCCCTTCCAGCGCTCTCATCTGATTCTGAGCCAGAGGCTAAAATGAATTCTCTCTTTTTTTTTGTTTGCTTTCTGGTTGCCCTGTTTTTTCTATTTGCTACAGTAACTTTTTTTTTTCTTCTTTTTATGTATATAGGAGATATTAATTTGATTTATCTTCTTCATATGTTTACTTCTTTATATTTTAAATCTCATTAGTAAAAGTTCTGATCCTGCGACTCTAATAGTTAACAGCGTCCTATCCAAAAATCTAAAGAATAAGTTTGGTTAAAGATTAAAGAACATGTCTATAAATGGCTACTTGATTTTATTTCTACAAAGTTGCCACCTCTAAATGTAGCTATATGTCATCAATGATAACCTTTTTGGGTAGAAATAGGTTTAGCTCCCCCGCCCCAATTAGAGGATGCAAAATGATTTGAAAAATAAGTGATTATTCAATTTAATAAGTTAGATGCAGGTTGAATAACTGATTTGTTTAATATAAATAATAAGATTAAATATGAATATTATTCATACTATTATTCATTAAAATTTGAATATTCAAGACATATTATTAATACTCTTTTGTGTATGCTTGTTGTTTTTATGAGTTTTTGCTTTTTAAGAGTCTAAATTTATTTTGACTTTTAATTTATGTTTTACCTAATTATTTCTGAAATCATGGATAATAATATTATGAGCAACTTTCACATATAGCAAACATAAAAATCATGTTTGTATGTTATAGATATAGTTTGCATCATTATGCGCTCCATGGCAAATTTTATGTTTGCTATGGAGCTTTTGATTTGTATAATTTGCTAGATTTATCCAATTTTATACAAATTGTTCAGTTTTGTATAAATTCATTTATACATTGTAATTTTTATAATAAGATTTGTATTTGTATAATTATAAGTGTATAATACAAAAATATATGTATTTGTATTTGTATATACGCTTTTCTCTCTCTTTATACAAACACAAAAGCATTTTATACATTTTATACCGAAATGTATAAAATGACTAATTGTATACCGAAAATGGCTAATTGTATACCGAATCATATGGCAAAAAAATGAGTGTTTGCTGCGAATTACAAATATAATAAACTATGGCTAGAACATTTAATTTGAATTAATAATTTGCTACTTCATACCATTTTCCCTAATATTATTTATATAATTTATCGATAAAACCATTTTTTATCCATATTAAACATGGGCGTAAATTATTCATTTTGTGTAATCAATTTTTAATCTATTCATATTTGATTCGACCCAGCTGTTTGACAGTACCCCTTGCCCCTTTTATATTGTGATGGGCTAACAAGACTTGAGGAGTTTGAGGAGATATGAAGATAGACACAACGTGTTTAAAGATGGTTAACTTACATAAATTTTACTAGTTTAGGTGTAATTTGTTTTAAATACACTGTATTCAAGTAAATTTGTATGTATCTGAGATACATAGATAAATTTCGCTCACCTCCCTCCCATCTTGCTCGTCAATCTCATATCTCGCTCGCGTATTTGATATTCCAGATACATGTGAATCACACCAGATACATGTATCTAGTTTGTATATTGTGTGATTCACATGTATCTAGGAAATATAGACAATTTCGCTCGCCTGTTCTTGTTCTCGCTCACCTTTCTCCCTTATTTCAGTGTATCTAATAAAAAAATCATATCGTTATGTGTATCTGACTTAATATTTGATATGAAATCATTAAATCGTGAAATAAAATGTAACTATTTTGAACTATAGAAAGAACTAATAATATGATAGGAATATTTGTATAATTTCCACACTCCAAGTAGGCCCTTTTTAGCCCATGAGCTAATTAATAGTGAATGGTTATCCTTTTTCTCAAAAAAAGATTTGCTAAGTAATTCAAGAAACTAATGGTATAATGTGTGAACATAAGTATTTCCATGTGTCAAAAATTTACAGCTCAAAAGTAATGCTATTATACAATTATTTATTCCTCAATAAGTATATTGCACATGTATTTCTTACTAATAAATATAAGTATTTTAAAATAATATAAATAATATTAGAATATATGTGCTATGAGTTATATGAAATTTGAAAGAAAATACAAGATCGAATCGATGCATATCTAACTTTATATTTTGTATATCTTCCTGAGGAAATTAATAGCTTTGTTAAAATCTGACTATCTTAAATATGGGTGTCATATTTATTTATTAATTTTGAAAATTTTATATTATATTGCACTTGACTCAATCTTACAAATAGAATTAGTTCATATTTTCAGATCATCTTATTTAATTTATTTTGTATATAATTTAAAATATTTAAGAAAAAAACAATAATTTATAGTAATTATGATTTTAATTTCCATAATAAATAGAAACTGATTATACATATTATCTACTAAATATATAAACACTGTTGTGAAAAAAAAAAACATTAGCTATATGAGTGAAAACTGAAAATATGATTATATAAATGTAATATTTTATGTTTAGTTATGTTTTTTAATTTTTTTTTTTCTTATTTGAACTTTTTATTTGTTACCTTTATTAGATTAATGCCCAAAATATTTACATTTTTTTGTACAAGAAGTGTTATTGCAATAGTATGTGAGTGAATGAAAAAATGTTTGTTCAACTTTTTAAAGATATTCTGGTACATAGTTCAACTTTAGATTTAGAGACTTCGTATAAATTAGTTAATTATTAATATATACTATTTGTTAATCTAATAAAAAACATGTTGTAACTCAAACCCAAACAAAATTACATCTCCTATTATTATTATTACAATAAATAAAAGATTTTGTGGCAATAATTTAATGGTATGATACATGAGTATGCTCTTTAACTTGGCTTCAATTAGTATCTATGCCCTCCAATTTTGGGTGTGCACATGTATACACTTAACCTTGTATAAAATTAAATAAGTAGATACATATGTCGTATGTGACATAATACACGTAGGATTCCACATAGGACACAAACTGTCATGTATGACGCCACGTAGGACGCATGTGTCTTATTGTTCAATTTTAGACAAGTTTAAGTGTCTACTTGTGCACATTCAAAGTTGGAGGGTGTAGATGACAACTAAAACCAAGTTAAAAGACAAATTTATGTATTATGCCTAATATAATTGTTGTTATGTTATATTTATCAGTAATAGAACTATGTATATTCATAATCAACACTTTATATAAATACCTCTAAAGCCTTTAACGACTTTGAATGCAATAACATTAACTCAATTACTGTTAAATGATTTTGCGATAATATTAAAGAATAAATTTATTGCCACTAAATATCACTTTTATTTCCGTGTATTTGAGAGAGTGACCACATTAGCTCAATACTTATGGCTAAAAGCACTAGATATCTAGTAGGCTATTTATTAAAAATTCAATAATGTGATTGTGAACACTTTAAGTTTATTTTCACAAAATAGTACTTAGTCCAAGTTTATTCAATTTTCCACTATAAATTGTGACACAATCATTCACTCACTCTCCATCTTCACTTTTCTCTCTCTTTCAATATAATATTTACAATATATAGCTCAAATTTCTTCAAATTAAACTTTGGACTATGAAGAAGGGTACTTCTTTTGTTGCAATGATATTCTTGGTTCTTTTTCTCCGTGAATTGCTAGTCACGGAGGCCGTGACATGCAATGTAATGGAGTTAATTCCGTGCGTCTCAGCGATCATGACATCACAACCACCTTCAACGAGTTGTTGCTCTAAGTTGAAAGAGCAGAAGTCTTGTCTTTCGACATACCTCATGAATCCTAACTATAAGCCATATGTCAAATCTCCTAATGCCAAGATAATTTTGAAAACTTGTGGAGTACCCGATCCCGGGTTCTATTAAAAAAGTTCACAGAGGATGATAGAAATACATCGTATAATGGTCTATACGATGTATAGTCTTTTTATTATAAGCATTTCATATATACCCCTAAATAAAATGGCTGTACTGCTATAATACCAACTACCACCTTTCTTTTCGTACTTCAATGAATCTTGTACTAATTAATAATTATGCCAACCATATTTTTATAAGTCACAATATTAATGACGCTTATTGTTAATTATAGAGATATTACTAACTTTATTACAAAACATAGCAACACTAATTTTGTAAAACATATAACATGAATGTAATTTGTGTATATATCTATCGCATCAAACATAACTGAAATTGCAAAGAATTTGTGCATCTACTATGATTTACGCACAACAAGATTTCAAATACACAAAATCAAATTAAATAACCTTATCATTTGGAATACAATGTCAACAATTGTGATTTTAATTCAACACTCTAGGCATTGGAATGTAAATAACAGTTTCATAATTAAATTACACTATTCATGAAGTAGTGATTGTTGTGCCAGTAATTGTACGTGGTCAAACAAGTAATATAGTGATTGTTGCAAGCCGAATTATCGAGCTCAAAGAAATTTTAATCTAATTTATTTTTCAATTGTAATTACGTGCAAGTGTGCAAAAAGAGTTTGAATAGTGATTTTAACTGAAAGATTGTAATTAACATCTAAGAAAAGTAATAACAATGACTCGAGTTCAAATATGGTTTTAATCAAGATTAGAGAAATTTCAGGGCTACGATTTTCATGTGAATTCATGTCGAGTGTTTTCAATCTTAGATTGCGCTTGGTTATTGAGTTACTAACTTACTGTAACGACCAGGTTCCATCGTTATAGAAAAGCTAACGGGGAAAATTTTGGGTCGAAAAACTTTTTCGTAGTAACTTGAGATTTCCCAACCTGGTCCAAATTTGGACGAAATCGGAGTCATTAAGGTGTAGGGAAATCTGGTAGCAATCGGTTGAATTATTTATGATTTTGATTACATGAGTAGTTAGATAAGTCGTTAAGGAACCCGTACGACTTTATATAATTGAATTCGGGCAAGTAAAACTCTTGGAATCGATCTTAGCATGAATGGGATTTTCTGAGTGTCGTTGGTTAGAGGTGTGTTATGAAATGGGGGTCTTGGAATTATTAAAATAACTCACTGTTTTGTGCAAGCCACTTTGGCGCTTGGTTTTGTCGCTGTGGCGGGCCGCTTTAGCGGGGTGAGGGCTGTTGTGGCGGGCCAGACGCGACTTAAAGTCGTAAATAAACCCATAAACGACTTTATTCTGCACTTTTTGACTTTTAGAGCTCAGGAACGAACCCCAGGCGACTCTTGACAGTTTTCCACCATTCTTGAGGCTAAAGGTAAGTTTTTCACTCCTCGAATTCGTTTTTCGATCTGTAGAACGCAATAGAATGGGTAATTAACGATGGGGAGGGTTTTGATCTAGATTCTATGGTGGAAACAGTCCTATTTTGGATACTTAAGATCATGGGTATGATCTATGGTTCATAGAATTGTTAGCAATTTGGGTAATTAGTGATTGTTTATTGATTCCCGTATTATATTGATTGTTTGTAGACCAAGAACAAGCGGAACGAATCTGGAAAGGAAAGGATCAAGTTTCTTAGGGTTTCAAGCTTGTTTCGAGGTATGTGATGGTTGTGATTCTATGATTGTGTGATGTACGTTTGTTCTTGCTTTATTATGATACATGTATGTATATGAATGTTGTATTATTGATCACACTTGTTGTAAATCGAATAGATGAATGATGGTTACCATTAAATCATGACTTAAATGTATGAACTTGAGAATGTACTTATTTTTGTGATTGTGGTGTGTTGAAAGGATCGGTTGCCACGTTTCGGCATAACTAATTGGGATCGGTTGCCACGTTCCGACATAATTATTGGATCGGTTGCCACGTTCTGGCAAAATCATTGGATTGGGTACCACGTTCCGGTCTGCTAACTGTTTGGGTTTGGGTTCCATGAGAGGGTCAATGACTTGTCATAATTGTGTATCTTGAGAAATGCGAAGTTGTTCGTTGTTTATAAATGTTGATAATATTGTATATGTTTGATATATGTATCTATTTATAATGTTGTATTGACTTACTTATGTTACACTTAGTGGGATAACCGTGTGATCCTACTAGTATACTGTGGTTGTGTACTGATACTGCACTTGCTCTTATTTTTGTTGAGTACAGGGCATCTTTTGGCAGCTATTGACAGACCTCGCTTAGAAGATCAGTGATTGTTCGAATTCAAGGGTGAGTCAATTCTTTCGGGCTGCCATGGGTTCTCTTTCGTCTATGTCCATCATTTCGGACTTAGACTTTCTAGTTAGTTATTAGTGCATTAGTTTGGGGTTGTATCCCTTCTTGTTTAGACTTGTTAAACTTTAGATGTTTTTGTACATTGACTTTTAGGTTCTTGGTTATTTCTTCCACATTGTTTAGTTCGTTGTTAGAATTTTGTTGGAGTTTATAGGAACTCCTTATTTCTTTCCTTAGTATTTAACTTGGTCGTATCCTTAAATGCTTTAGTTTTTGGTTTAGTTCCTTGGTTTGAGTTGTAGTAATGGTTCTCCCACCGAAGGGTTAGTGTGGGTGCCAATCACGACGGTATGAGTCGTGAAAAAGTTGGTATCAGAGCCTAGGTTCATTGATCTCGATGTACTAAAACGAGTCTAGTAGAGTCTTGCGCAACAGTACAGGAACGCCTTTACTTTTCTTCGAGAGGCTATAGGACTTTAGGAAATCTCTCTGTTTTCTCTTGTTTCCTTTCGTGCTATGACTTGATTCCAATTGATATTTAACCTCCTTTACTCTTCTGTCCGCAGATGGTTAACACTAGATTCAACGGTGTCAGGCTCGTAGCTCCCGTCAATGCTCCAGCTGAGGAATCTGCAGCAAGAGGTCGCGATCGAGGCAGGGGTAGAGGAAAAGCTAAGGGTAAAGGTCGTGAAAGAGTAGAGCCTGCTGGGAATGAAGCTTCTGTTGAGAATGCTCCTGTGAATGAGAACCCTTTTGCACATCACGAAGAGATAGAGGAGAATGTTGATATTGAGAATGTTGAGGATGTGGGTCAATAAGAAGAGGTGCAGGCTGAGACTACCAATGTTCCTCCCATAGACCCAGTGTTAGCTCAACAGATCATGTCATTTTTGAAAGAGTTGGTTGGTCCTGGAGTGCGTCCTTCTGTTCAAGCAACTCAAGCTCCCGCTAATCCCCAGTTACTAGCACTACACCCAAGACAGGTAGAACATGAGGTAACGATGCTTTCTTTCGTTCTTTGTTGGGTTCTGTTATGATCGGTAGTGAGCATGAAATGTTGACTAAGTTTTTGAAGCTAAAGGCTCTTGTTTCTTGGTTCTGAGAATGAGGATGCTTATGAGTTTATCTTAGACTGCTATGAGAGGCTTCATAAGTTGGGAATTGTCCATCAACATGGGGTTGAGTTTGTGTCCTTTCAACTTCAAGGTGAGTCTAAATAGTGGTGGAGAGCTTATATGAGGTTGTACTTGGACCCAATTTCATGCTCTATTTTTGGAGAAATATGTGCCTAGGACTTTGAGGGATCGCAAGAAGGATGCGTTCATGGCTTTGGAGCAAGGTGGTATGACTGTGGCTGCTTATGAGGCCAAGTTCCATGTTTTGTCTAGATATGCTACTCCCTCTGTTCCTAATTACTTGTCAACTTTTGAATTGACACACCTATTAAGAAAACAATAATTGACATAGTGACTTTACCATTTTACCCCTATTATTTATGAAGTGAGTGATTAAAAAATTTAAGTTTTTCAAAAAGTTCTATCTCTTTCAAAGTAATTAATTGAGGGTATAATAGGTAAAAAAATTTGTCCTTTCTTGATTTGTCAAAATTGACAAGTAATTAGAGACAACTAAAAAAGGAAAAGTGGACAAGTAATTAGGAATAGAGGGAGTACTTAATTGGTGACTACTGAGGAAGAGAGAATCCGGTTATTTATTAGGGGACTAAATTCTGAGTTGCAAGTATTATCTGTTCACACGACTTATGCAGGGAGGAACTTTAATGAGGTAACAAATTATGTTAAGAAAGTAGAGGGGGTGAGGCGAGACGGTCAGGCTAAGACATTGGCAAAAAGGGCCAAGAATTCAGGCAACTTTCAAGGTTCTTATTCTAGAGGTTCAGGGAGGCCAACACTTGCAGCCAAGCCAATTCAATCTGCTATGCTCGCCTCTATAGGTAATTACTGGGGAACTCCACCTCATAAATTGATTCAGGAAATCCAGGGAGTCACACCTTCGACAGGCAGCATGCCATCTTTTGATCGTACATGTTATAACTGTGGTGAACCTGGGCATATGAAGAGAGATTGTCCCTACCCACGTGTGTTAGATTCCACGCAGCAGACTAGAGCAGTGGTACCTGCGAGAAATGGTAATAATGGTAGAGGGCGTCCACAAGGTGGGCGAAAAGTAATCAGTGAGGCCGTAGAGGTAGAGGAAATAGTAATGCAGGAAGGGGTAACGTGTAACCAGGCAGGGAAGTGGTTCGTCAAGATGATAGGGCTCAGTGTTATGCCTTTTCGGGAAAGAATGAGGCAGAGGCGTCTGACACAGTGATCACAGGTACTATTCTTGTCTATATCCGGATGACTAATGTTTTTTTGATCCGGGTTCTACTTATTCATATGTATCCGTGCGATTTGCCTTAGAATTTGCTATGATTTGTGATATACTTGATGCCCTTATCCATATTTCTACCTCAGTTGGAGAGTCAGTCATAGTCATCCATGTCTATCGTGTTTGTCCTATTTTGTTTATGGGTTTTCAGACTTGGGTTGATTTGATGATTTTGGATATGATTGATTCTGATATAATCTTAGGCATGACTTTGTAGTACCCCTATTATGTTGTGCTTAATTATAATACTAAGTCTGTAACTCTAGAAATTCTGGGAAGGGAAAAATTAGAATGGGAAGGGGTGTACAAACCTAAGCAAGCTGAGATCATATCCTCCATTCGGGCTACGAAATTGATAAGGTACGGTTGTTTAGCTTATTTGGCTCATATTAGGGATGTTGAGGTTGAGACTCCATCTATTGAGTCTATTCGTGTGGTGTCAGAATTTAGAGAAGTGTTCCTAATGACTTGCCTGGTATGCCTCTAGATAGGGATATAGACTTCTGCATTGATTTAGAACCTGGTACTCGTCCCATTTCTATCCCCCCATATCGCATGGCTCCGACAGAATTAAGAGAGCTTAAGGCTCAAATCCAAGGGCTTCTTGATAAAGGATTTATTCGTCCTATTGCTTCCCCATGGGGTGCACCAGTTTTGTTTGTTAAGAAAAAAGATGGTAGTATGAGAATGTGTATACATTATCGGCAATTGAATAGGGTCACTCTTCGAAACAAGTATCCTTTGCCTCGAATAGATGGTCTTTTTGACCAATTTCAAGGTGCATCAATTTTCTCCAAGATTGATCTAAGGTCTGGTTACCATCAATTAAAAATTAGGCCTGAGGATGTGCCCAAGACGGCGTTCAGAACCCGCTATGGGAACTATGAGTTTCTAGTTATGTCATTTGGTTTGACTAATGTGCCTGCAACTTTTATAAGTTTAATGAATGGGGTGTTCAAGCCATTTCTTGACTCGTTTGTGATAGTTTTTATTGATGATATTTTGGTCTATTCGAAAAGTGAGGAAGAGTATGCCGACCATCTTCATATTGTTCTAGGTGTTCTTGGGAAACAAAGGTTGTATGCTAAATTCTCTAAGTGTGAATTTTGGTTGACTTCTGTTGCATTTTTGGGGCATGTAGTTTCGAAAGAAGGGGTAATGGTAGATTCCCAAAAGATTGAGGCGGTTAAGAATTGAGTTCGACCAAGTTCTGTGACTGAAGTTAGGAGTTTTATGGGGCTCGCTAGCTACTATCGTCGATTTGTGAAGAACTTTGCTTCTATTGCCACTCACTTGACTAATTTGACCAAAAAGGAGATACCATTTGAATGGACTGAAAATGTGAGGAGAGCTTCCAAAAGCTCAAGACTCTTTTGCCCACCGTATCCATTCTAACATTACCGGCTGAAGGTATAAAGATTTTATTGTTTATTGTGATGCTTCACATTCTGGTTTGGGTGCTGTGTCGATGCAGGATAAGAATGTTATATCTTATGCCTTGCGTCAATTAAAGGTGCATGAGAGGAATTATCAAACACATGATTTGGAGTTGGCAGCGGTAGTGTTTTCTCTTAAGATCTGGTGGCATTACCTCTATGGTGTCAAGTGTGAAGTGTTTACCGATCATCGTAGTTTGCAGCATGTGTTCACTCAAAATGATCTGAATTTGAGACAGAGAAGGTGGATGGAGTTACTCAAGGATTATGATGTGACCATTCAATACCATCCGGGCAAGGCTAATGTGGTGGCAAACACTTCAGTCGAATAACAGTGAGTATGGGTAGTTTAGCTTGCTTAAGTATAACCAAGCGACCTTTGGCTAAGGAAATTCAGACCCTAGAGTCTAAGTTAATGCAGTTGGGCATCTCAGAAAGAGGTGGAGTGTTAGCTAGCATTGAAGTGAGGGCCACGTTTATTGAAGAGATCAAGGCCAAACAGTTTGAGGATTAGAATTTGGAGGAGCTTATAAAGAAGACTACGATTGGTAAGTGATGAGTCCACAAATTGGACTTATTTAGGGCTATATTTTAATAGAAATTGTGTCCTCAAATGCTAATTTTATCTCAATATCTAATGAAAACATTTAAGTTTCAGGTATTTGAAGTTTGAAGGAAAGCATGGACACTACGTCACAAAAAGGAATGAGAAGGCTGAAAAGAACGAAGAAATAAAGGCCTGAGGATCGCCGAGTCCACTTGTTGAGTCGCCGAGGAGTCTTACTTCGCCTTTTTTTTCCAGTATGCTGAGCCCTGAAAGGAAGGATCAAGTCGGCGGAAAAAGGGAGCAGTCGGCGCATCGTCGAAAAGTTCCGCGTACCATGTCGCCCCAATGATCCAGAGCATGACGATGCTGAAGGATGATGCAAGACGGCGATGAACTACACCAAATGGAGAATTGCCGAGTTAATCGGCGATTCTGACTAATGTCGCCGAATGGTCCGCTGCAGCACAAATTTCTTTGAAAACTATAAATACTCGTTGAAAGTTGTAGCTTAGTATCAGGTTTTTAGTGTGGAACAATTATTATAATTTTCATATAGAATAGTACTTTTTGATATTTTTGCTCTGAGTTTGAGAGGGTTTTGAAAACTTGAAGAAGAAGAGGGTTTCATCTCCAAGGATTTGGACTTGGGTCTCTTGGATTCTTCATTCTTGGCCTGTAACAAGACTTAAAACTTCACACCCATTTGAATGCAAACTCATTTAGGTATAAATTTCTATCTATTGATGTGTGGTTAAAACCCCCAATTCTTAGGGTATGATTTTGTGAATATGGGTTAGATTATTTGTTGTGTCTTGCTTGCTGATAGTCTATTTGTAGCTTAAATGTGATTTCATTTAGTGGCTGTGGATGAACTTAATGAGGTTGTAGTTGCAAATATAATCTCATATAT
This sequence comes from Solanum acaule, assembly GCA_036250505.1. Taxonomy (NCBI): domain Eukaryota; kingdom Viridiplantae; phylum Streptophyta; class Magnoliopsida; order Solanales; family Solanaceae; genus Solanum; species Solanum acaule. The sequence continues at coordinate 6,435 of JAJOOR010015985.1, read as the reverse complement.
GTGTTTTTGGCTTGCTCGAGAGAGACGTCGTAAAACTAAGACCACTAAATTGATGGCCAATGCGAGTGGGTCGACATGAAGTTCAGTTCGATAGAGTGAACCCTAGTCCCATGTCCACACACTCAGCTCGAGAGAGTGAGTGGGTTAAGGTGGAGGTTGTTCTTCATGCATCAAGTGGGTGTCCATGAGAAACTCTCTTGAAACGGGGTAAGTTGCTTGAGAGAGAGCTTATCCCCTTTAAAGTCTAGCCTAATCACAAATACTCAATGAATTTACTATCAAAAACATGTACCCAATTATTTAGTCTATCCCGTATTCCTATCACATCCTAAGAATCCCCTCTCATTACTTAGAAATCTTTGTTAATTTTGTTGTTTTTACTTACTAGTGACAAAACCCCCTTTGTTAATTGACACTCTTGTATCCCCTTTTAATTTACAATATTTTAATCGTTAATTTTTTTAGCTACGAATAGTTAGAACAAAATTTTATTTTTCTATTAATTCTCAAAACCACTCTCTTGGGAACGATCCCAACCCTTGGTTGGGTTATTATACTATTGCACGATCGTAGACACTTGCATCGAAAGTTGTGTCGTTGATTACGCAAACATCAAAATGGCGCCGCTGTGGGGGAGTGGTGTTATTTGGGAATTCTTAGTTAAGTAAATTTTTTGATTCTTCTTAGTTTTAGCTTTACTAATCAAAATTGTAGTTTTGTTTTGCTTGTTTAGATTATCAAAGCAGGGAAATAAGAATGGATGATCATTATGGGTACCACACGGATCACCCTCTCCTGAAACTACTAAACCTCAGGGACAACCTCCTGACATTCAAACAAACAATGGATGAGACAATTCAGGAAATGTGGCTGAAGTTCCAGGCAGTGCTACAACCGTGCCATCTCATGGGATAGCCGACAAGGGGATACTGGAGTGCTTCTATATGGGTCTTGGACCCAAAAATAGAAGTATAGCCGATCAACTTTGCACAGGGGGTATGCTACACTAGCCCTACGAAGTCGTCACAAAAATCCTTGATGTTATGGTTGAAACCAACAAGGAAGCCAAAAGGAAGCAAGAGTGGGATGCACTAGTTACTCAGATGGATGTTCTATCCAAACGAGTCATCAAGTTGGAAGTACAAGCCAGGGAAAAGGAAAATCACTTCCTCCTTCACGAATGTAAACACGGGAAGAAACATGGGGGTGTGCAGAATGATGAAACCCTTTCACTTATTCAACAACAACTTGAAGAACAAGACAAGAAGTTGAATGGGATGAAGGACAACATTGAAATGCTGAATGAAACTTCTACCTCAAACTCTATGACTATTCAGCTGCAGGATGCTCAAATCACCCACTTGATGACAATTCACTATCCACCATTCGTCGAGGACTCGCCTAACTACACCATGGCTGACTCCGAGGATGAAAAATAGTTGTTGACTTGCGTCGTGCCGCGACGTTAACTAAGACGCTATTTGGGAGGCAACCCAAAACCATTTATTATTTTCTTTTGCTTTGATAAAATAATGGTGTGTTGATTGTGTGGATGGAAATATGAAAAGTGAACAAAAATTGCAGATTGGCGAGCAACAGGTCTAATCAGCGAATCACCGAACGGTTCGGCGACTCAGAATTAGACCGTCGTTAGACTCAAGACCATCTTGCATTGGAGTCTGTAAAACTCGGCAAGCACAGGAAATTATTGGCGAATTGCCGATCGTGTCGGCGATCCGGACAGAAACCGTCGTTTGGACTCCCACAAAACATGGAGGTTCTGTAAACTTTGGTAAGGTAAATTCCTACTTGGTGTTACGCCGAATAGCTCGGCGATCGGGACTAATGTCGCCGAATGGGGGAAGACTGGATGGTTTTTCAAGTCAAAGGTTTAAAAGTTTCAAATTCATTCACTTTCCCTCATTTTTTTTATCTATCCAAGCTCACACCTGCACTCTAGTTTCTATATTTCTTGCACTTTTAGAGAATTTTAGTTATTGAATTGTGCTCTGACTCAGATTACATTGCCGCTTAGCATTTCAATCATCTCCTTAGCAATACAAAAGGTTAGTTCTCTATGCCCCGGATTTAATTTATTATAAACTATACTCATTTGCAATAGCATAATCTGGTTGAAGTGTTCCGCTCCTCAATTAGATTGTTTACATGCATGATTTAATTTTATATCCTTGCTCAGGTAGTTGTGACTATTGAATTCCCGTAATTGCATTCCTTAAATTGGATAAAAATTTTAGGGGTTGTGTTTGGGTGTTATGGGTCCTACCTTAATTGGGCTGGTGCATGCTTTGATTTTGTTTTCGGGGGGTTTCGAGGATAATGTCGAGAAGTTGGGTCAGCTGTAGGCACGTTGGGTCATTTGGCGAACTGTCTCGTCGAACTATTTCACGGTTTGCCTAATTACCCTATCTTGCCTTTGTTATCATGTTTTATTTGTTGTGGCGTCTGTAACTTTCGGCTAGAAGTATGAGGTCGCCAAGAGCACTCGGCGAACTGCCAAAAGTCTTCTTATTCACACTTTGTCTGCACCCCTAACTCCTTCTACACTGTGACCTTCGGCGGATTGTCTGTGGCTCGCCGAATGGACCATCTAGTCTTTCTGCAGCTGACAGTCTTTGTTTTGGTTGTCAAATATATTCTAACATTATCTCAAGACTTTGCAGACATGGCCAGACCAAAAGTTGCAGGAAGAAACATGCCACCCAGACACATAATAGCACAACAGTTCAGAAGAACCGCAAAGAGCGACAACAGGACAGCCAGTTCGAGGAGGAGGATGCCCATCGACCCTAATGTCCCTTCGTGGGCTCGAGGGTTCAACAATGTGATACACGCCTTTGTGGCAGCTCACGAGTTGGATAATATGATCGAGACTAATATTGCTGCAGAAGCTGAAGCAGAGTGAAAAGAAAAAGAGAACCAGAAGCATAATGACAACACTCCGGGCATTGACGCCCAGACAGATGATGGAGCGACTACTTAGACATGATCCCTTCTTTACCTCCCCTATGTCTTCCTTTAATTTACATTATGGATATTTTGTTATATGCATTTGAGGACAATTGTTTTTATTTGTGGTGGGGTGAAGACCACCTTTGTGTGTTATTAATGTTTGTGTTTTGTTTATATTTGGGCTTTGTGCTTAAATTGTTTTTACACTGCTTTTTGTGGATGATTGAGCTTATGACTCATTTTATTTATTTTACTTCAAAATGATTTTAACCCGTCCGAAAATTTTTGCCACCTCTCGTGTGTTGAATGTGGCTGTTCTTTTGCAAAATTTAAGTCTCAGTTCCGATCAATATCGATGACTTGAATAGTGCTCTCAATCGAATGAATATGAATGCACAGCTACAATGAGGCCAAGGGAAGTTGCATAGACAATATGTGAACTCTTTGCATCTCGTTATAACTAGCCTAGTATCACTACTAAAAAACAGCTAAAAATCGATGGGAGTAAAAGCGACGGACGACGTCGCTCCAAGCGACTCCATTAGCCACACTGTTCGTCGCTTTTTAATAGAAATAATTTTTTTTGAGAAAGCAACGGACGGCATCGCTTAGTCTGTCGCTTCTTTTCACGAATTTTTGCTCCAAAAATATATATAATAAATAATTAATTATTTTATATAGATAGCGACGCAGTCCGTCACGTTCTATTAAAATTAATTATTTATTAATTTAAAAAAAGCCATACCGTCTGTCGCTTTTTATTAATTTAAATTCTTTAATTATTTTTTTAAATAAGCGACGAAATGCATCTTTATGTCTGTCGCTTTTTGGTCAATTATTTTAAGAAAGCGACGGACGACATCTCCTAGTCCGTCGCTTTTTGGTCAAAATGTTGGTCAAACATTTTTAAAAAAAGCAACGGACATAAAGACGTTGTCCGTCACTTTCTTTAAAATATCTGCTAGTGCAGACAGGATTTTCCCCATTTCTCCATCTCTCTTCTTTCTCTCTTCTCTTTGTCCCTCTTCCTCTCTCTCGACGAAGTGACTCCGACTCCCCTGCCCACGTCTCCTGTCGCCCCTGCCCATGTCGCCCGTCGCCCCTGCCCACCACCGATCCCCACCCCGACCCACTGCCCTTCTCCTTTAATTAAAGGTTAGGGTTTATAGTTCCATTTTTAATTTCTTTCAATTTGAGTATTGAATTTGTTAATTAGTTCATTGAATTAGTTTTCTATTGATTGTTAGTTTAATTCATTGTTAGTTAATTAGTAAGTGAATGATTTAGGGTTTTTTATTTTGTTAATTAGTATTGAATTTGTTGTTTATTAATATTGTTTTAAGTTTAATTGATTGTTAGTTTGAATTAGGGATTATTTGATTGTTAGTTTGTGTTTCTTGATTGTGAATTGAAAATTTTAATATTAGGTTTAGTTTGAATTAGGGTATCTTAGGATTTGTTTGAATTTCGGTATTTCTTGAGTTAACTAATTTGATTTTGGAATTGTAAGATTAGTTTGAATTATTATTGAGATTTTAGGACTAATAGTTTGAATTTGGGATTAGAAATAGGTAGCTAGTTTGAATTTAGGATTTTAGCACTAGTTAGATTTTGGGATTAGTTTGAATTTGTGATTTTAAGAGTGGTTAGAATTTTGAATTTAGGGCTAGTTTGAATTATTATTGAGATTTTATGACTACTAATAGTTTGAATTTGGGATTCTAGCACTTAATTTTTATTTTTATTAGAACTTGAAATTAGAATTTGAACTTGAACTTAGAACTTGAACTTGAAATTAGAACTTGAACTTGAACTTAGAACTTGAACTTAGAATTTGAAGTTGAACTTAGACTTGAACTTGAAATTAGAACTTGAACTTGGAACTAATTAATTAGCTTGAATATATAACTAATTAAGTTTAGAAATTAGATATGAACTTGAATTGAAAACTTGGACTTCTTAAAACTTGAATATATATATAACTAATATTCTTGGATTTGAATTTTATATTAAACTAATTTTAGAACTTTTCGTGCTAGGCAACTGAGGACGCTCAACATCTAAAACAATTGATACAAGACTATATTGTAACTTGAATCTAGAACTTGAACTAATTGAACTTAGAACTTGAAGGTTATATATAACTAATTGAAGTTGTGATTTTAAGACTAGTTTGAATTTGAAATTATAACTTGAATTTACTATAAATTGAACATAATTAGGATTATGAACTTGAAATGTTGTTGACTTTAATTTATTAGAACTTAATTTTTAGGGATAAGGGTTTGAAAAATACCCCAACTTTGATCGAATTTGATGTTGTGATACTAAGCTTTCATGAGGACCTATTACCTCCCTAGACTATTTAATAGTGTATTTTTTAGCCCCTAAACTATTTAATAGTGTATTTTAAAGATATATATGTGCCCACGTGGACACATTACTATTTATAATTTTGTATTATTTTTATGTCCACGTGGGCAAATATATATTTTTAAAATACGGTATTAAATAGTCTAGGGAGGTAATAGGTCCTCATGAAAGTTTAGTATCGCAACAACAAATTCGACCAAAGTTGGGGTATTGTTTTGACCCTTATCCCTAATTTTTATTTTTATTAGAACTTGGATTTTATTTGAACTTGATTAGAATTTTGTAGTACTTGAAAATCTTATTGACCTTAACTAATTTGAACTTAATATAAATTAATTACAGCTATATTAAACTTAATTAATTTATAATAACTTGAAGACTTAATTAGGAATTAATGTAAACTTAATTTTGATCAACTAATTAACTAGAACTTGAACTTAATTTGAACTTAATTAATTAGTATTAATTAATTAATTTAGCTTTAACTTTGTAGATCTTGAACTAAATGAACTTAATTAGACAAAACAAAGCATATTTTGAAGTTGAACTTAGACTTAAACTTGAAATTAGAACTTGAACTTAGAATTTGAACTTGAACTTAGAACTTGAACTTGAAATTAGAATTTGAACTTGAACTTGAAATTAGAACTTGAACTTGAATTTAGAACTTGAACTTAGAATTTGAAGTTGAACTTAGACTTGAACTTGAAATTGAAACTTGAACTTGGAACTAATTAGCTTGAATATATAACTAATTATGTTTAGAACTTAGATATATATGACCTTGAATTGAAAACTTGAAGTTATTAAAACTTGAATATATATATAAAAAACTAATATTCTTGGATTTGAAGTTTATATTTAACTAATTTTAGAACTTTTTGTGCTAGGCAACTGAGGAAGCTCAACATCTAAAAAAGTTGATACAAGACTATATTGCTTCTTTAATCAAAGTAGGAGATAAGGTTGGTGCTTCTAAATTTCTAAAGTTCAAGTACAATTGTTTTCAATAATGTGTTTGTGTCCATCTAGTATTGATACTTAGCTTTAATTTTGTGATAATTTTTTTGTGTCCATCGAGTGTTTGTTAAG
>JAJOOR010015984.1:0-20114 GCA_036250505.1 Solanum acaule | reverse complement strand
TATTTCTGTATATGTTTCACTTATATCTGAGCCTTGTTCTGAACAGTTTTCATCTACATCAACATTATCAATTCTTATATCTGGAGTTTCTTTTTCTTGAGTTAATTTTTCTTTAAATTTTTCTATTTCCATTTTTAATTCTCTTTCTATTGTTTTTTCTTTTTGTTTAGCTGCATACAATTCTTTAAGCATGGCTAATTCTTTTTCTAGGGCAATTATCTTATCATTTTTTACTTCTTCTATCTGTTGTATTTCTAATTTTGCTTGTTGTTTTATTGTATCTATTTCTTTTTTTCTATCTATTTCTTCATTTTCTCTAGTTATTCGTACCATTGCAGTTAGACTATCTTCTAATCTTACTGTTTTTTTTTCTATCATTAGATATAGATTTTCAACTAAAACAAAAAGACCATTTAGACCAAAGAAAATCCTAATGTTATATTATCTTCTTGGTATATCTTAAAGTCTATTAATATTATTATACCTCCTATGATTATTTCTTTTTGAGTTGTTTCCTCTATATGTAACAATTCTTTTGGTAATTCTGGACATACTTGTTCTTTAGTGGTTATTTCTTCTTCTTATACTAGTTCTCTGGGTATATAATTTTCTTCTTGTCCAGTATTTATTATAATAATATGTTTTCTTTGTTCTATTATTCCAGTTATATAGTAGTGATATGGTTCAATCTCTTTTATCCTTTGTTATTCTACTGATTTTCTTGAGAGTTGAGACATGTCATCATTTTTATCCATGTTGACTATCTATGCCCACACATATTTTCACTTCGGTGGGTGGATCCCTAGTGGTGGATCGGATGTACCGATCCTATTATGACATCTTGGTAAGGTAGGATGCTTGGGCAGACTTGGTTATTTTAGATATAACATATTTGGTGTTATCTTGGAGCAGTTGAAGTATTCCAATGGTTATATATATACCACCTTGCTTATGAAAATTTATTGAAGAGCTACCACGAGTAATTACAGTTGTCGAGGTCATGTTTCGACTATGTGTGATTGAATGGACCATTAGGTCTAGCTTTTTTATTCTTAAGGGTAGTCTACAATCATAGCTACTGATCTAGCATTTTTGATAAGTATTGTTAGATATTTTGTATATTAGTGTACCGCTTGTTGGGTGGTTACTTGATCTTGTTCTTATTTGGTTTAGATAAGTTTATTCTCCATTGATGAGTACCCGATGTCTAAAGATCAGATTTTTATAACTTAAGTTCGTGGAAAGATTGTGTTGGGAAAAGGAAATCTTGATACGATCTGTGATTGTTTGTGCATTATGAGTGTGTGGTGGTTGATTAAAGTTCACTACTTGTTGTAGCCGGTATCGATTCAAAATATTATCTTGGTCATATGAGAAAAGATTCGTCATGATTGAGTTCATGGGTTATTCTATGGCTTGATAATCACTCATGATTTGTAGATCTTCAAAGGTTTGATTTGAAAGTTCAGTTCTTAGTAGTTGATCTTGATGGAATGATCTTAAGGAGGAGTTCACTTAGAGAGATGAACACGGACTGGTAGGTTATAACTTAGACTTTTGGTAATGTCGGTTATTCTTCTCTCTTCTTCCTTATGTTCGAGGCGAACATGATTTTTAGTGGTGGATAATGTAATGACCCGATTTTTTTTTTTGGAAATTATCATAAAAAATACCGTTTTACCCCTCCCGATAGTTGCCTGAGTCAATTTTGATCCGTCGATGAAATTGGTTTGAGAATTTTGAACTATTTGATAACTACAGTTATTTAGTTGATGGGTATTTATTATATAATTTATTTATTTAATTGGTGCTTAGTGGGCCAAGCCCATAATTTATCTATTACCTTATTTTTCATGACCCATATATTAAAATAAGTTAATGGATTTTTTTATTCTTTTATCATTATACGGAATTAGCCGCAGCCTCCCCACCCAATTTGAGATCTTTCTTATAGTTCTCACATTATGATTCAAGTTTTGATATATTAGTTATCAAATTAAATAGTAGGTGTATTGTATTACATGAATATTATTAGATTTATGATATTGGAAAAATTGGAACTTAATCCTAGGCTTGAAATTTGGGAAATATGAGAGTTGACATGTTAATTGACATCGAGCTTAGGAACTTTATTATAAATTTGAGTGAGTTTTTGAGTCAAGGCCAAACACATAATAATATGGGTATTGTTAGTTTTGAAATTTTATCATGGTCATTTATTTGAATAGATTGCATTGATTTGGAAGCCAAACGAAAGAGGAAGGCTCAAGTCCCGGAGGGAATTCTTGATTGATTGAGGCAAGTGGATTTCTAAACCCTTCTTAAGTGCATAGAATCATGTATTTCCTTGTGGTATGTGTTGGTTGAGTAATGGGACTTGGTGATGGGTTGACTTATCCATATTGAATAATTTTAAGGATGAAAAAGGGGTAATAAAAGACAATGTGATTAATTGTTGGTGTGTGATGCGTTGAGAATTGTTTGAAAGGCTTATTGATTCATTGTTGATATTGTATCATGATTGTGTTGTTGTGAATTGTGCATTGTTATGAAATGGTCATCTCCTCATTATTTGTGTGAACATGTCATTTGCATTGTTCTGAGACATGGATGTGACAAGTGTTATGGGAATTGAGAAAGAATAAGAAATTAAAGAGGATGTACCATTTCAAGGGACATGTCGCGCGCCGCGACGGATACTATATTTCGAGGAACGTGTCACACGCCGCAACGAATACTATATATCGATAGACGTAGCGCACGCTGCAACGGATGCTATTATCGAGGGACGTGTCGCACGCCGCAGCGGATGCATCGACAGATATTTCCTCCATGGGTCTCGGACTGAGAGACAGCGGGTGTGTATCATTAGGTCAGACATGCATCACTATACTTAACATTGCATTTCATTGCATTGCACATCTTTATCATTGGCGAAGTTAATCTTGTGTGTTGCTGATCTTGTGAGTGCCTTTCTGTGGAACTTGTGATTAATGAATATTGAGCATGTTGTTGAGAATATGAAATTGTTATAGTGTTGTTGTTAAGCTGTGTGCATTGTAAATTGTGAACTGTTAGGTTGGGCTGGTTTTATGCAGGTTGTAGATGTGGAGGCTCGGTTGGGGTGTAAGAAGTACCCGTATTCTATTCCCTTAGCCTGTATTTAGAAGTTTACTTGTTGAGTAACGTGTGGTTTGGTAATCACCCCTTGCTTCTACAATTTTTTTGTAGGTTACTAGTCCGGACCTTCGTGATATTTTCTCTTCTCCTTGTCCGAGGCTTCTTCTAGAGGTTTGTGAGGTAGCTACTTGTCATTTCAGAGGACCTTCTTTCTCCTTAATTATGATCTTGTTCTATTCTAAAAACAATGTCATTTGAGACTTGTATTTTCTTTCAATTTTGTTATAAACACATTAGAGGCTTACGCACGTGACAACCACGATTAGGGTATTTTTCAGTTGACTATAAATTTCTGCATTTTATCGTAATGGCTGAGTTTTAGGATGACTTGTCTTTGTGGGATAAGATGAGTGCCTTCAGGTCCATTTTTGGGTTATGACAACCATCCACGTAGGGACCTACGGACCGTTGTTCGGACTACCAAACGTCTACTGCGGTCGTGGTTTGTGGTCTACCCAAAAGGGCTTCACTAAAATGAGCATAACATTTTACTCGGAGCTGGGATTTTAGAAAACTCGACGGCGTTGGAAAGAGGATTCAATTATTTTTAAGTTGATAGGTCATGGGCCACCTAATTCATTTTGTGCTAAAAGATGTGACCATTTGAGGTTGACCCAATAGACAATTCCCTCCAATTGGCTGTTGACCCTCATCTACGGTTAGACCTGCTCTCCATAGGTCCAACCACAGACCGTACTGGTTGACCATGGGTGGGATCAGAGACCATCAATATTTGGGCCTTAACGATGGAACCCAACCTACGGTCCGTGGGTGGTTCCGTCGGTACTAGTACCATTTTTTTTGAAAACTAGGATTTTCTTCATTTTGAGGTCCGAGGAGTTACAAATATGTTGCTAACTCTGCAGACTCTTATAAGAAATATTCATTCCACTGGTCTGAAGAAACTGAGAAAGTTTTTGAGCTTCTAAAAAGAGCCATGTCCACCAGACTAGTCTTAGCACTACCAGATTATACGCGAGTGTATAGCCAAAAATTGGGGAACTCTATGATATAGATAAAAGCTTGCTTATCATTGATACAATTTGTATCAGCCAACTAACAACCGATACATATTGTATCAAGGGAAAATGGTATAATATAGCCCTTAACTTTGTGATTTAGATATGATATACCCTCATTATAAAAGTGGTTCATATATACCCTTATCGTTACACAAATGGCACACATATGTTGTCACTTGCAAAACCGGAGTCAAAAAATAATAGCATAGATGAGATTTTTCTCAAACGGCAATGACATAAATGAACCAAAGACTTTTCTCAAAGTTCGAGGACATATTTGAGTCTTTTCCGTTAAGATTATGTTGTACTTATTCGTTTTCCCAATTTTGTACACCGTCTCTTAGCTAAGAGTGAATGCCATCCCGCAGTTTGTTGATTTATAAATTCTGTGTTCAATTTTTTTATGATGAAGTTACAACATTAATATTCACCAATCATTTCTACTTTATTCTGAGGCAAATTAATACCAACAATTACACACAAAGGTACCATAAAAAGAATCAAAATTAAACAAGATATTGAGAACATATACATAAGAAAAACTTGAAGTTGTGGAACACTACTTTGTGGTCTTGTAACTATTAGTAATTCACATGAAACTAATATTACCTCCTCTTGATTCCACTCTTTAATTTTCAATAAAGCAAATGGCACATTCAAATTGTACATGTGGTCTAGAATGTTAAGAAAGATCTTGCAAGGAAACCGATTTCAGCAAATCTTTTCACAGGTACCTGTTTCACCTCATATTATTCTACTCTTATCTTAGAAAGTTAAATCAACGATTACACAGAAACCAACAATTCCTATTGCCTTCCCTAAAGCCTAGAGAAAGATAAGGTAAGTAGAATTAAGATGGCTGATTCATTGAATGAATTCTTTGAGCCCGACTAATGTCGCCCAAAGGGTAGCATGCTGAGTTTTCGGGTAAAATTTGTTAAACTATAAATAGCTCAAAGGAGAGACAAATAGTAGCCTTCGTTCACTATTTTGGTTAGAGTTCTAAATATTTATTTTGAGAGTGAGAGAGATTTACTATGTGAAGAACACTTTCTAGCTTATGTGGTTTTTCAACTTTGTTCTTGAATTTTACAAATTGAAGTTGAATCCAAAGTGGGTTTGCTTGTCATTGCTTAATTTCATGTTACCCCTCATAACTATCATGGAAGGTGTATTTTCTTTACTTTTTGTGATGGGGTTGGGTATTGATTTAATGTAGTGGGTATTTTGTTATGCTCTGTTTTTCTGCATTTCATACATGAATTTGGGCTAATTATCATGTGGTTAATGTATGGGTTAAGGTTACAAATTTAATTCCTACTTATGATCCTCTGCAGATGCTCGAAAGATATTGATTGGAGTTGGTAGTTAGTCTGATGCAAGAAATTTAGGTTTGATGTTTGTCTCTTGCTTGAAAAGAGAGGTAATGGGTTGGATCTATTTGCCCTACAACTGCATTGAAAGAGAGAGCAGAGTAAAATATTTGGTTGTTTGGTATAGTACATAGATGAGATCGAAAGGAGATTCTATGTAAAGATGCTTTGAGATCAAAAGATGATTAGCATCATTGAAGATGACCTAGCCTATTCATGAATGTTCATCACTATAGAGCAACACAATTACCCCTATGTGTTATTGATTTCCAATCTCCGCACCCCTAGATTGATTGTTAACTCTTCAATTCTCTAAAAATCTTAGTTTAATTGTGAGAATTGATAACCAAATATTTTTATTAAATTGGTGGAATGATCTACCCAATTGCTTTTACTATAACAAATGAATGAGTTTACAATCCAATTTCTTGTTAGAATTCTCTACGATATATACCATACTTCTTGGGATTCTACCTCAACTCTTAGTTGGGTATTTTTTTTTTTACTATGAGCAATGTCCCTTTTAATTGGTTTTAAGGAGGAGATTTAAGCGTTATCACCCCCTTGGGACATTCGTCCTCGAATGGGACTCAAGCTAGATTAAAAAGAGTAGGGGAAAGATATCTAACAACCCAACATGAATGTAGTCATATAAATGCACATAACCAAAGAGAAAAATCGACTCCAAGCTAAAACATACTAAGAACATCATTTCATAAAACATACATGCATGCATATGGAAACATGACAATGACTAAGGCACATGAATCTACAAGAATGCACCATGAGGAACTAAATACCTCAAGATAGAGTAGAATTTGAGGGAAAGAGAAGAGGATATCAGGATATCATATCGACCTCGGCTACCCAAGTAGAACACTCAACCATTTGATTCTACCACAACACCTTTACAGATGCAACTTCTTTGTTCCTCAACTTTTGAACTTGTTTGTCCAAAATCTCAACCGGAACTTATTCATATGTTTTGGTCCCTCTCTTGATCCTTTTTTATCTGCTCTTTTGCCATTCTAAAAGTGAGAGGGGACACTTAGTCCTCACGAGTACACCATGCTCTGTTTATCTTGGTCATTCCATCAAGGAGTTGAGACGCTACTTCATAGGGTTGTTGCATTATACCACCAGGAACAAGTTGATAAGAAACTCCTTTGTTCACTGAGTCAAGGCTCCTATAGAAGTATTGGTGCAATATACGATTTGGTAGCTCGTTGGTTGGACATTGAAGTACCAAATTCTTAAACCTTAGCCACGTGTCATAGATAGGTTCACCTTCTGAGCATTTGAAACCTTTGATACTATCCCTAAGTGTCATTATCTTTGACGGGGAAAAAAATTCTCACATTGAATGTTGTTGTCAATTCATCACAAGAGGTGACAGAATCCCTCGGCAACTCAGCTAACAATTTGTTAGCCTCACCCATGAATGAGAATGGGAACAACCTGAGACAGACTTATTCTTGTGATACGTTCTTGAATGAGAACTGACGACAAATATCCACGAAGTTTCGGATATGCTCATGAGGGTCTTTGTGAGCCAATCTGCCATATAAACCTTTCTTTCATTTGGAGGAGCTGTAGCATTTTGCTAGTGACATGGAAGACAACATTCCCTTCAAATAGAGGTAGACATATTGCACCAACTCCACTCAATGGATTGGGTCATTCACATCATTAAGATTCCCAATATTGTCTTTGTGGCCCACTTGGCTACCATTATTACTTCCTTTCATGCTCATCTCTTCCTCTGTTCAACACAAGCAATACGAAACAAAAAACTAAAGTAAGTCGATTCAATTAAAACAAAAAAAATCCCAATTCAACTTCAATAAAAGAATTTTAAACAACACCACTCCCCAGCAGCGGCGCCATTTGATTAGCGTTCCAAGCACACCTCATCCAATTCTAGGTGCAAATGATCGTTAGTCAGTATAAAACCTAACAAAGAGTTGGGGTGAACCCACAGGGAGCGGTACATGTTCAAATTCAGTTATGAAGTACAAAGGTGGTCTAAATAGTCATAGGAATAGAAATTATCGAAAAAGACATGTAAACAATTCTAAAGGGGTGACAACGAATGTCAGATGGGGGGGGGGGTGGTTTGCAATTATTAGATACAACGCAATTAAACAAGAGAAAATAAAAATATTGAGAGGATTTCTTGAGATGTGATTGATTATAGGAAAATTTCGCTATATGGGTAATTGAAACTACTAATAGATAGCTAAATATCAGTGGGTAGGCTAGACTATGATTGAAATAGTTTTATCTAAAAAAACTATCACGTTTCAAGTGATTTCTCTCTAACATCAACAAGCTCAACAAATAACAACAGCCCACAAGCTTAATACATCCTCTCTATCGAGCAAGATTGGTAGGATTAGGTTTAGGATTCACTCTCTCGAGTTGAACCCATATTAACCAATACCTACAAACCATTATTCAAAAGCTTTGGTTCAAAAATCTCTCTCTCTCTCAAGTAAGCTAAGAACTCAAAGTTAGAACTGCATTTGCAACTACAATTCATATATTAAAACACAGCTAATGATTAAACCCACTTCGATATAGCATTTAAATTAGTAATTAACAATACCCATAATCACATAATCACACCCCAAGAATTGGGGTTTTAGCCACACATCATAAAAATAGGGAAACGATTACCAAATGCATTTGCCATGATCTGGGTAAATGTTCCCAAGTCTTTACAATGGTCAAAATTGAAGAAATTTAGAAACCCACTTGCAAATCCTCAAAATTAAGCTTCAAAATCCTCAAAGTCTACAATAAGAACTACAAACTAAGAGAAAATAACTCTAGAATGGGAACTGCAATATCTGGGAGAGAACTCCTCAAAATCCCTTTTAAAATTGAATTTAAAGTTTCCCAAAATTTAGCCTAAAAGTCCAGTCGGCGGTTTAAGTCTGGCTCACCGAGTGGTTCGACAATCCGCCCTTTGCTCCCTTCCATCGTCATTTTGCATTGGTCATCAGCCTCCCAGGTCCGTATCTTTGGGCCATCAAACTTTTTGTCACAAAATCAATCGGCGATTCGCTGAATGCTCACTTCTGTCGCCAACTTGGTTTCTTTCCACATGGCTAGCACACTGGAACATTAAGCGAGCTGAAGAGCCACTAGACGGTTCGTCGAGTGGTCTTGGCGATCACCAAGATCTCCTTTTATCCACTTCTTCAGCTTGTTTTGCTCCATTTTTCCTAGTAACATCCTTGCCTTACTGCTTAGCTCATATATATGAGAATAAATGCTTTAACATCAGTTTATAGCATAAATTAGGCATTTGAGGACACTAAAACTATCAAAACAAAGCCGTAAATAAGCCCAAATCTTGGACTCATCAGTACAGATCCTCAAGACTCTACTTGGACTTGGCTTGTACACATATGAGACCTATGGACATGGGTTCTTATACTATTTATCATGACAAAAAATGGACGTGATGGCACTTGTTTACTTCCACCAAGACAAGTCGGCCTCAACCCAACGAAACAAAAAGATTGTAAAATATATAACAAGAACAAGATAAAGTGGAAATCTTATTCTTTATATTAAAACCCCCATCATCATATTCATCACATAGCCTTTTTATTTCAACCCTTTTTTATTCATTAAGATTTATCTAGTAGACAGTTAACCCTTACCTTTATACTCATTACTCCCAACACATAAACAACGAAGGGAATATAAGAATTCTACTAGAATACAAGGTTTATGAGATCATTTGTGTTAAATAAATCAATAATCAGTACATGAGTTGAGTATTTCCCTTCCGAATCACTTACGAAACCATGACATCTATATAAATCAAGTATTCACAATTAATTTCTGGTAACAAATATACACAAAACCCAATTTTGAAAATAAGGATAAATTGTATTAATGCATATTTGTGTCTATATTGTCTTATAGTATAGGGTTCGATCTTCCTCTTTCCAAACATGCTTAGATAAAGTTTGCTCAGCTTGATTACATAGATTGGTGAGTCCTCATGATTTTAGGGCAACACTATGGATACATATATTGCTTTTATCGTCATTTTAGTTTTAGACTTGTATGTGGTGTATGAGTTACGTCTAATCCCTCATATGATGTTAGAAAGGTTGTGTCAAACTTGGTAGTATTTCATGTATTCTCTTATGTACTCTATTGGTATCATTTATGTCATCTTATGATTTGACACTTATATTTATTATATCTCTTGAATTATATTTTATTTTGTTATGCTAATGTCAAGTGGCTTGTTTAGTGTCTCTCAGAATCTTATTTGGCCTGTCACGTCTACGAAGTACGTTGGGTCATGATACTGACCTAATGAGCTATTGGTTGGAATTCAGAATTAATCATTTTTTATTATTTTGGATTTTGTATATATTTTATTTGTGATGATATTTGTTAAGGTGCTTCTACTTAAAATTAACAAATCAATGTTACATTATTTAAAGATACATGTTTGGAAAATTGGCTAAGTGCATGATTGAATATTTGGTGAATACTAAATTTAATTTTTTTGTTAACACGCAACTTAATTATTTCTTCACACCAATCAATGGTCTTAATTAGTTGTGAGCATTTAGTTAGGCCTGTTTATTTCTGCTTTTTTGGCAACTTGTTATGATCTCCTTTACTCGTCAAACATCAACTTCCCCAATATATACTATGTAAGGGAGATGTTTTCTGTCATTGTTTACTAATGATGTGCCAAGATATCGAAGGTTTTTTTTTGTTGAATTCATATGAATATTTTGGATGTGAAATGTTATGATATATTTTGGGTACATGTGAGAGGAATAAGTTGCTTGGTTGCTAGAACAATATATCAAAAGGTGGTAGAAGAACAATTGTTCATGAACGGTATAAAACCTTAATAACTATTCTCGTTGTTTCAATTTGTTTGTCTGGTTTTGACTTGACATAGAGTTTAAGAAAGTAAACAATTATTTTTAATCTTGTAGCCTTGGATTAAAATATCACTTGGTCCAGTTAATTTACTTAAAATTATAACAATTTTTTCGATATATAGAATTATATGAATTAGGGAGAAACTCCATGAAAGGAAAATTAATGATTCATATAAATCGCTTAGTGGGAAATGTCCCGAAGAAATCCAACGAGTAACTAATAATATTGTTATATAGAAAAGAGCAACTATTGCCTTTTTCTGATGAATTATATATTTTTACGATTTCATCGATTAAAAAGGTTATCAAATGAATGGTAATTACCGTAAAGATACGGCACTTAGACCCAACTCAACCCCAGTGACACGCCCCGAGCCTACACCCCAGACGTGGCTAACACTCGAGAACCATTGCTGGCCCCAAGTGAACCCTCGACCTGGCTTACTGATTCAGCGGAAGACTTAAACACAAGAAGTATAACTCATGCAATAACTTAAGAAATAATAACTTAGCCAAAATGGCAACTCAAGGCTTAAACGTATACAACTGAAATAAATAATACTAAAGAACTATAACTATCTGTCTATTAAGCCACTAAAACAAAGAGGGATGTCGGGACAGGACCCACGATCATCCTAACAACTAAAAAGTAAAAAGCAATGTAAAAATGAGCCCTCCAGAAAGTAAGTAGGCTCACCAACAGACTCTGAGTGCTCAACTGGATCAACGAGGTGTTGAATGCTAATCCTGGTTACCTGCGTCTACATCATAAAATGATGCAGGCCAACTGGCATCAGTACATTGAATGTATGAGTATGCGAGTTGGAATGCTAAACATAACAGAAAAGAATCTGAAAGGAACACTTACCTTGACTTTACTCAACTCATGAAAAACTTAACTCAATATAAAACAATAAAACACATGCAATATATAGAAAGCTATTAAAACAGTAGAAATCAACTTAGTTCGTTAAAGAAATGCAATAACAAATTCAACCTTACACATGTAATAAAGTAATATAGTTTATGTGGAAGTTTCTCTAACCGACAACCACCACTATGAGCCTAAGTGGTGATACAACATCTTCCCCACGCTACCAGAACATTCCTATACTTTGCCATCATATAGAACACCTTAACTAAGTGGATCCACTAGTCTATGCTAAAAAGCAACTTAAGAAGTCATCTAAAAAGTATGATCCTTTACTACCCATGATGGCTACATGGTTATGGGGACTTGAGTTAATATGAACTCGCATCCCCATATCGGTGCTCAATACTACTCCCAAAATATAGTTAGCTCATATGATTTAAATCAATACTTCTTTCTTTTGTTTGAGATAATTACTCAAAACTTTAGCTTAAAAGCTCACTTGGAAATCGGTATTGCCCTTTCTTGTTCAAATGTGAAAACATTTTAAACGCGTGGGAATACTTAGTTCTCTTATAGATTTTTTAGAAATGAACTCAACTCTTTACTCTTTGCTTAACTCGAAACTTAAGTCTTAACAAAGTTGAAATGTTTGCGAAAGACTTTTGAAAACTTTATGAACTTTTCTTGACTTGCTTCTTAACTTCTAGACTTGACTCGTAACTTGCCTTGAATTGAATTATTGATTCAAGGTTCATGATCTCATGTTTATGGATTTTCATGAGGTTTAGATGTACCTAAGAGTGTTGGAATCAACTAGAAAACATAGGTACATTGCTAAGGAACTAGTACAGAAAGTTGGGAAAGAAATGGGAAGAACTGGCGTCCCTGTCGCTCTGAGAGGCACGAGGCGCCAGCCCTTGAAGTTTAGAGATTGACTTGGGGCACTCTAGTTGGCGCGGCGCCCTAGAGGTCAAAGATCAAAAGCCCCTCTTTGGGGCTCTGAGAGGCGTGACGCCCCAAGACCCTCCCCAGGTGTCCCCCGACTTTTCTTCTCCATTTTTCATCTTTAAACCTTCAAATTTCACTTAGTTCTTTCCCCAAACACTTAGAATAATTTATACCCTCAATATATAATAGATTCAACTCGAAATTACACCCGAAAACATGAATCAAATCTCAAGAAACTTCAACAACACAATCCACAAGAATTCAAACGAATTTCATCAAGAACTCAAAGAATTTACTTTCAAATCTAATAAACTTTGCTGAATTGAATCATGATTGGTGCGTGGGTGAACTAACCTAATGCTATGTGATCTCACGTACCTCGTAGGATTGAATCCTTGGCGAAATCCACAACCAAACTCGAACGTTCTTGACGATTCTTGATTTTCTCTTCTCCTTTCTCCTCTTTTCTCTTTTCTCCAAGCCCTAGCGTGAACTTAAACTTTTCTAAACTAACTAAAATCTGAATTTACCCCAATTAAACTCCTAAAAACGAATTTAAACAATTGGGTAAGGAAAAGACTAAAATACCCTTCCAAAATCCGATTTGGACTTTCCTTAATTGAACAGCCCAACTTTCAATGGACATATCTTACTCATACGAACTCGAAATCGCGTAAACTTGACAACGTTGGAAAGATATTTCAACGATCCTTCCTACGATATCTGGAAACACACCTCAATCATCCTGAGCTAGGATTTATGGTCGTTTGAGTTTGACCCAAAACTCATTCTTAACTTAACTTAAACAAATTTCCAGATTTTCATTATTTCCAAAAATCACTATTTCCAATTCTTAACTTCTTCCTAGTTATTTCAATTTGCGAGATGTTACAATATCTCCCCCTTGGGAACATTCGTCCTCGAATGAGATTACTCTTAGTAGGCTAAAGGTGTAACATATAAAATTTTGTTCAAACACCCAACAAACAATGCAATTAGAACATGCTAACTTATAAATAAAAAATGCCAAGAGAAGGATCAATACCTTAATTTTGAACTTCTCAGGATTCGAAGAGATGTGGATATCTCTTCTTCATATCCTCCTCAGCCTCCCAAGTAGCTTCCTCAATAAATTGGTTCCTCCAAAGAACTATGATTAATGCTACCTCTTTTGTTCTCAACTTGCGAACTTGACAATCTAGAATCTGAACAGGAATCTCCTCATAAGACGAGCTATATTTGATCCCAATATCTTCAGTTGGTATGATCAATAAAGGATCTCCCATGCACTTCTTCAACATGGAGATGTGAAATACTGGATGAACCGAGGCTAATTCTTGTGGTAGCTACAACTCATTAGCTACATTACCTACCCTTTTCGATATTCTGTAAGGGAAAATATATCGGGGTCTAAGCTTCCCCTTCTCACCAAATCTCATAACGCCCTTCATGGGTGAAACTTTTAAACACACCCAATCATCTACTTTAAACTCTAACTCTCTTTGACTTTCTACATAGATTGATAAACTAAATCTGGTCCTATCAACCCAGCTTACCAACTTCAAACCATCCAATAGGAGACCTTCATCTTCTCCCATAAAGAGCTTCATAAGGAGCCATCTAGATGCTAGAGTGGTAACTATTGTTGTAAGCAAACTCAACGAGAGGTAGGTGATCATCCCAATTTCCCTTGAAGTCAATCAAGCATGCCCTCAACATATCCTCTAAAGTCTGAATAGTGCGCTCTGCTTGCCCATTTGTTTGAGGATGAAATAAGGTACTTAAGTTCACCTTTGATCGCAAGCCTTTTTGGAATGACTTCCAAAACTGTGCACTAAAATGCGCACCTCTATCTGAATTAATGGAGACCAGCACCCCATGAAGTCTTACCACCTCTTGAATATATAACTTAGCATAATCTTCTACTGAATGGGTAGTCTTTACCGGTAAAAAGTTGGATGATTTTGTCATTCTATTAACAGTCACTCATATCGAATAATGCTGCCTGCGAGACCTTGGCAAACCTGTGATGAAATCCATATTAATCATCTCCCAGTTCCATTTCGGAAGTTCTATATTCTGAGCCAAACCACTGGGCCTTTTATTCTCTACTTTAACTTGTTGGCAATTCGGACACTTAGCAACAAATTCTGCAATGCCCTTCTTCATACTATTCCACCAATAAACCTCTCTCAAATCGCAATACAACTTTGTGGAACCCGGATGAATGGAATATATTAAGCTATGAGCTTTCTCCATAATCCTCTCTTGGAGGTCATCCACTCTTGGTACACACAATCTACCTTGATACCTCAACACACCATCTCCCCCTTGTTCAAAATCCATAACTTTCTGTTTATGAGCATTTTCCATAAATTCAAGCAAAACAGGGTCTTGGTTTTGCTTCTCTTTTACTTCTGACACTAATGATGATTCAGCCCCATTCATCACCACCACTCCTTCCTCTGTGGAATCCATTAGTCGGACTCCCAGGCATGCAAGTCTATGCACATCTTTCGCTAACTCTCTCTTTTCTTCCTCAACTTGGTCGGTACTGCCCATAGACAACCTGCTTAAAGCATCAGCAACAACATTAGCCTTACCTGGGTGATAAAGAATACTCATGTCATAATCCTTGAGTAATTCTAACCACCTCCTTTGCTGAGATTAAGCTCTTTCTGAGTGAACACATATTGAAGACTCTTGTGATCACTGAATAAGTCAACATGAACCACATACAAATAATGACGCCATATCTTCAAAGCAAATACTACAACAGCCAACTCTAAGTCATGGATTGGGTAATTTATCTCATGAACTTTCAACTGTCTGGAGGCATAAGGTATAAATTTTCCATTTTGCAACAACACACAACCCAAACCAACTCTCGATGCAAAACCTTGCATACCTTCTGGTAAGGTCAAAACTGGGGCAGTAGTCAACCTCTATTTCAATTCCTGAAAGTTTTTCTCACAAGCTTCAGACCATTGAAACTTAACTATTTTCTGAGTCAACTTGGTCAAAGGGGATGAAGTAGATGAGAACCCCTCTACAAACCTTCTATAATTGCCAGCCAAACTCAAGAAACTCCTACTATCAGTTGGAGATGTGGGTCAAGGCCAATTCTGCACTGCCTCAATTTTCTGAGTATCAACTTTAATTCCCTCTCCAGACACAATGTGGCCTAAGAATGCCACAGCCTCAAGCCAAAACTCGCCCTTAGAGAAATTGGCATACAACTTTCTATCTTTAAAGTTTGGAGAACTATTTTGAGATGACTAGCATGATCTTATTTATTCCTTCAATAGATTAGTATGTCATCAATGAATATGATAACAAATATATCTAAATAAGGTTTGAATACTCTATCCATGAACGTTGCAGGTGCATTAGTTTAACTAAACGACATGAACAGAAACTCATAATGACCATAATGGGTCCTGAATGCTGTCTCTGGAATATCACTCTCCCTTACTTTCAACTAATGGTAGCCAGATCCTAGGCCAATCTTATAAAAACAAGAAGCACCCTGAAGTTGATCGAAAAGATCATCCATTCTCGGAAGAGGATACTTGTTCTTGATGGTAACCTTGTTCAACTGACAATAATCTATACACATCCTAAAGGAACCATCTTTCTTTCTCACAAATGAGACCGGAGCGCACCAAGGTAAGACAGTTGGTCTAATAAAGCCCTTATCAAGGAGATCATTCAACTGTTCTTTAAGATCTTTCAACTCAGTTGGTGCCATTCTATATGGTGGAATAGAGATAGGACGAGTAGAAGAACATCTATACCGAAGTCTATCTCTCTCTCAGGAGGAACTGCGGGTAGATCATCTGGAAACCCTTTTACTATAGGATCTGACTGAATGGGAGGTATTTCAACACTAGAGTCATTAACTCGGACTAAGTGATAAACTCAGCCTATCACGACCAGAGTCTACACCTTGGACGTGGCCGACACTCAAGAACCATTGTTGATCCCCAAGCGAACCCTCATCCTGGCTGACTACAAGCGGAAGACTAACTTAAGCATACAAAAGATTAAAAACTGAATAAAAATATATTAAACTTACAGACAAAGCTTTAACTCAAAAGAAAACTCTGAATAATATAATATATTCAACTTACCCCGAAATAGGCAACTTTAATCTTTAAAACATTTAACAAAATAAATGAACGGACTTCTGAAACTCTATTGTCCATCTATTAAGCCTCTAAATGACAAAGATAGAAGTCGGGATAAGACCCACAACCTCCTAACAACTAATAATACTGAAAGTAAAAGTAGAACACTACGGAAGCAAGGAGGCTCACCATAGCTAACTTAAACTCCATGTGGTATCAACGAAGCTCCTGTTGATAACCCTGAATACCTATATCTGCATCATGAAAGGATGCAGGATAAATGGCTCAGTACGTGGAGTGTACGAACATGTAAGGGGAAATCTAAAGCGCAACATAAGCTTGGACTTGATAAAAAGGAAACATACTTACCTCTTCTCAACTCACTCAACTAAACTCAACTCAAAGAAACGTGGTTTAACTCAACTCAAGGAATACTCAAGGGTACTCAAAACTACTCAACTCAGAAGTACTCAAGGATAAGATACACAACTCAACAATAAGGTTCTCAACTTAGTGAAACTCAACAATAAGGTACTCGACACAATGAAACACAGATCAACTCAAGATACTCAACTTGAAATACTTAACTTATGATCTTCAAGAATAAAGCAATAGTAAAAGATGCAATATATCTGGAAAGCTGTAAAACTGTAGATAGCAGCTCAATGTTTTGAAAACTACAATAATACTCAGTGTGTATATAAAAATACATTATAACTTTGTGGGAGTTTCTCTAACCAACAACCACCACTATGAGCCTAAGTGATGATACAACGTTTTGCCCACGCTGCAAGAACTGTCATATACTTTGCCATCATATAGAACGCCTTAAATAAGTGGATCCACTAGTCTATGCTAAAACCATCTTAAGGAGTCATCTAAAGAGTATGATCCTTTACTACCCATGATGGCTACATGGTTTATGGAGACATGAGTTATCTTAACTCAAACTCATCCCCATATCGGTGCTCAATACTACTCCTAAAATATACTTAGCTCATATGTTTGTAAAAACAAAACACTTTCTTTGGGTTGAGATAATTACTCAAAAACTTAGCTTAAAAGCTCTCTTGGAATCGATGTTCCCTTTCTTGCTCAAAACTCTTTTGGAAATCTCAGTTTCCTCTCATCTTAAATGTAAAAATAGTTACTCTTGGGAATACTTAGTTTATCATTTTAAAGAAAATAAAGTATATTCTTACTATTTACTCAACTCAAAGCTTAAGTCTTAAAACAAAGTTACAATATTTGTAAAAGACTTCTTAAAATATGGTTCATGCCGAATTATAGACGTGAACGACTCAATGCAAGGTTTTCAATAACCATAGATAGAACTCAATACTTGGAACTCAAGAACTTCAATGATACTACTCATTTCAAGAATGATCAACTCAGAGGGTTCATGCGGAAATATGAGCATGAACTACTCAACTCATGGACTCGAAGATACTTCTCATCTTAAGACTGTTCGACTTATATGGTTCATGCAGAATGATGGGCGTGAAAAATTTGACTCAAGGACTTCATGGTTAACATGTAATAGTCTCATGATTAGAAATGTAATCTCAAAGGGGATTAGGAACTCAATACTCAAGACATATAATTTGAAGATACTACTCCTCTCAAAGGTACTCAAATAATGGAGTTCATGCGAAAGTTATGGGAATGAACGACTCGACTCAAGGGTCAAAATATTAGTAAGAAACTCATGTATACGAATCTTCTCATTCTCATACTGACTTACTCAAAACTTAACTCAAATTGATGATGGATCTCAAAGGATTCACAATTGAACTCAAAGGCTTCCTTGAACTCTACTCTTAACTCTCTCTTGAATGTGAATTATGAATTCAAGAGTTACGGTTCATGATATGAAAGATATCACGATGAAAATGTAGACTCATAAATACATTCTCCTCACTCTCATGTTTACTTACTTGAGTCTTGAAACAAGTTACTAGAAGTTGTTAAAGACTCCACAAAAGGACTCAAAGGGACTTTCTTTGAATGTTCGAATGAACTCTCAAAACTTAACTCTCGACTCTACCTTTAATTGAATTATGAATTCAAGGTTATGATCATGTTAGGAATGATTTTAGGTGTTTAGAAGTAGTTTAGAGTGTTTAGAATCAAAGGGGAATAAAGGTACCCTTTGAAAGAACTCAAACGGATGAAACGATGAAGAACGGGTGGGGGAAGGCGACCCTGGTGCTCTGAGTGATGTGGGGTGCCAGCCTCTAAAGTTTAGAGAAGTGGTTGGGGAGCTCTCGCTGGCGTGACACGCCAGGCCCAAACCTAGAAAACTTCGACGACTTTCTTTACTCGTTTTCTCACATTAACTCACCTAGAATCGAACGGTTTCTTCCCCAATCAGTTGGATTCGATTACTTAACATAATTACACTCTAATCTACTCAAAACAACACTAAAATTACTAAATTTCATCTCAAGAAATCATCAAAAACCCAATACAACAAGATTTAAGATGAACATTAAGAACTCATCAAGAACTCTAATCTTTCAACTTCAAGAATGAAATTTCGCTGAAAATAACATGATTCGCGTGTGGGTGAACTAACCCAACACTATGGAAACTTATATACCTATTACGGATCAAACCCATGGAGAAAATCAGCAATAACACGCAATAATCTCGACGAACGCTTGATCCTCTCCTCTTTTCTCCTCTTTTCTCCTCTTTTTTCTTCTTTTCTTTTCTTGAACACTTAACTAAAACCCTAGGTGTATTTTAGGATTATAAAACTGAACCTAATAGGATTATACCCCTAAAACATTACTAAAAGTGAATTAAATCTGATTGGGTAAGAAAAATACCAAAATACCCCTTACTATTTTTGGGTGACTTTCCTTAACTGGACAGCCTGACTTCAAAAGGGGATATCTCACTCGTTCGAACTAGAAACATAGCAAACTCGGCGGAGTTGGAAAGATAATTCAGAAAACTTTCATTGATTACCTTGTAGCCTACCTAACTCATCTTTTTCTAAGATTTATGGTCGTTTGAAGTTGACCCAAAACATAGAAGATGAAATGACCCAAAAAGTTCTTAAAAATGTGCTTCGGAAG
This sequence comes from Solanum acaule, assembly GCA_036250505.1. Lineage (NCBI taxonomy): Eukaryota > Viridiplantae > Streptophyta > Magnoliopsida > Solanales > Solanaceae > Solanum > Solanum acaule. Next base: position 570 of record JAJOOR010015984.1, on the reverse strand, counting down.
TTACCAGAAACTTGTTTAGCTATATATAAAAAAATCCGTTTTGTTTCTCGAAAATCCGACTTCATATTCTTGTTTAGGGGGTTAAATTGAGTGGGAAATGGGTCTAATCCAAATTTTAGAGCAACCGTATCAAAATCCGAAATTTCCAAGTGAATACCTTTTCGAGGGTCTACTTTGGAGGGTCATATCTCCTAGCACACAAATTATTGGGTGGCCAATAACATATCCATGGAAAGCCCTTTGAGTTAGCTACCTAACGCACTTCGTTTCACCTCATTCGGAGTTCGGACGAAGAAGTTATGCCCATTTTCGTAAAATCTGTCCGGCAGGAAAGACAATTTCCAGTGAACGTTTTTACTGTTCACCCGCCTCATTTTTTTTTCTAAGTGTTGGACCATTTTTCCAAAGGGCATATGTTATTTCCTATATACCATTAGTTCAATTCCCATCTCTAAAACATTTCCCAAAACACCTCTCCCATACTTAGACACATTTTCTCTCAAGTTCTCTCAAGAACCCTAATCCAAAACCTTCCTCAAGATTGAAGAGACTCTTGCTCCAAGTTCCAAG
>JAJOOR010015983.1:0-25051 GCA_036250505.1 Solanum acaule | reverse complement strand
ATAATAATAATAATAATAATAATAATAATAATAATAATAATAATAATAATAATAATAATAATAATAATAATAATAATAATAACAATAATAATAATAATAATAATAATAATATAACACTAAATAAAAATACTTCATCTCTTTCCATTTAAAATTATACATTTTTCAAACATAGAATTCTCAATTGCTCAAAGCCTTTCATTTGCAAAAAATTGAGAACGTTATAAACTTAAATACACAAAAAAAATAAACAAAATTTTACTACAAATAAAAAGGGAAAAAAAATCACAACTACAAAATTAGGAAAGGGAGTGTCCAAAAAAAATTAAAATTGACTGTAAAATATAAAGTTTCGATTATTACTATAAAATAAAGAAATCAAATATTTTAAAAATCTTTAAGTTTGACTATAGGAACTTGATGAAATAAACCTCTTAGCATCTCAAAAAATGTAGACGATTAGAGAATTTCATATAAACTTTAAATCAGAAACACATAATATATATATATTTGCTTACCATGAGAATTATTTGTAAGAGTGGCAAAAGTATTGAAGGATAAATTTGCAATCAAAAAAATAATATTAGAAGAAATTATAGCATTAATATTCACTCAAGTCTTTTTGAAAAATGTAATGAAAAATGGATGATTATGAAAAATGTATATCCAAAATTTCATATAAACTTTAAATCAGAAACACTTAATGTATATATATATTTGCTTACCATGAGAATTATTTGTGAGAGTGACAAAAGTATGGAAAGATAAATCTGCAATCAAAAAAGTAATATTAGAAGAAATTATAGCATTAATATTCACTAAAGTCTTTTTGAAAGTGTAATGAAAAACGGATGATTATGAAAAATGTATATTCAATTGTGCACAAATTTATATGGATAATACTGATAATACTAATTCCAAATATGGGTCACACCCAAGGCTGATAATACTAATTCCAAATCTAAAAGTACTTTCCCATCACGATACAATAATTGAATCACATCCAATGTTAACTTCACGCGAACTTTCACATATAAGTTTTCAACTACCATTCATACCATCATGTACCTCATGCCAAAACTTAAAGAAATCCTTGGTCACTCCAATAATTCTGTATACTATAAGCTCATGACCTCTACTCACCATCAAATGCCTATGTAACACATCATAACAATCTATATCTTCCCATCAACAAAGTAGTTTCAGTCCCCTCAAAATCCTCATTAACCATGTAGAATTGTAGGTCCACGCCGTTTAACATCCATAAGTTACCTATCATATTTTGAACAATCTAGCTCGACATAACCACATAGAATCTTCCACACATCATTGCTTGTAACCCAAACCAAAACTCCATCTTTATAAAAGTTGATGATAAAATCCTAGTAAGTCTATACCGAACTAATTCACACCCATAGTCATATTAGAACTTATATATGAAAATTCTTACATCCTTCATCTCCAAACCAAGAGTCTATATGAGAGGCCTTATTCCTTCATATCTCTTAAATTCTTTCTATCACACAAATTTTAAATACCTTGAACTCTTCAATACACCAGACTTTTTTTCCTTTCACTGACTTGCTTACCAATCTTATCTTTTGACCAACCACCTATGATATTTTACCTTATACTTTAAACCAAAACTTTAAGAGAAGTACTTTCTTAGGCTCTTTAACAATCAAAAGTAACAAACTCTACGACCCAAACCCTGCACATGTTCTTCCAAATGTTCAATACTCTATGCGATCGATCAATTCTTACCTTACTAATTCATACCTTGACAAACCACACTACCGCGAACGTAGGCTTGTAATGAAAAACTTGAATTCTGATTCCAACTGTGCCAGCTATCAAACTCAAAAACACAAAGCACTTATTACCACACTTAAATCGAACGTCTATAGACTTCTTTCTCAAATCTTATCCAATCGTTCTAACCAATCTGATTAACCCATGACACTATTACCGTGACCAGAGCATAATGAATGAAACCACGTGTCTCTGAACCCTTCTAAAGATACATCATTGGCAATTGCAATTAGAGTAAATATCATTGCTCTATCCTCCTATAACTTTCTATGCAACAACGTTACTCACCAAATAGTAGCAAACCACAACCTTAGTTACTCATTAGTCTTCCTTACAATAAAAAAATAATTTTTTAACCAACAATCCTTATTATATAGTTGCATCTCAATCACAATCCATCACGAACTCTTATTACCATCATCCTTAGTTAGCTCTTGTCATCACCATGAAGTCAACCTTTTCATCAATATGACACCTTAAAACCAGTTATACCAATCAAATTCAAAGGACTAACCCACTTTTGTATGCACTTTTTTACTAAAATGTCCAATTACCTTCACACAAGTATACTCTTTGAGACTTCCTTTACTCATAAGCTTGTCATTCTGGTATCTATCCATTCCCTTGGACCTTAAGATGAAATCACAGGTCTTCATTTAGAATCCTCGAGATACAGTTCACAACCTAAACACATCAATACTGTACCAAAGATCCACCACTAAAAGCTTCCTTATAAATAATGTTTAACCCATTCGTCCATAGTAACAAGCTAGTTGGTTTTTCAAATATGAATGCAACATCAAATCTTATTAATTATACGAGCATGTGATACAACTGATAACTCTTTAAGTAGTTAGTATTCAGACTTGACAATAGACGTATCCTATAGCCTCCAAACTTTTTTATTTGTTAATAATTTGCCACGTAAATAAACAAAAACATTCTTCTCAAGCTTTCCTTCTTTAGTTTAGATATTATGCTTAATTATCTTGACACATAGGATTAGTTTGTATAAAACTTATAAATCTTTAGTAATATCTATGAACATTTATCTGGAAATATTTGGTTGAAAAATGAAAATGTTTATAGCCAGCTTATTTCGGGTACACTGCTAAAAATAGGTCATTAGAGAATAGTATTGGATAGTAGATAAAACACTGCTCAGATCTTTTTTAGGTCACATGAATGTATTGAGGCTTTCCAACAGACTATTTATTTTCCTGATAAGTGGGAGTTTTATAAAGTTGATTAAGATGGCAAAGTAAAAAATAAAAAAAAATTAACTGATAACAATGTCACAAAATCAAGGGACCTAAACTTAAAAAGTTTAAAATATATTATATTATAGTCTCAATATAATATATTTTTTCAATTCCTTCGAAACTTAAAAAGTTTATTTTGAGACTTACTACAACCTCAATATTATGAACTATTTTCATTTCTGGATAGTAACTAATTAGTTCTTTCGAAACTCTTAATTAAGTTTGTGATTGCCACAAATTTCACAATAAGCATCCTTATGGCCTCCATCCTTGCCATAGAGGCAAAGGTCTCATCATAGTCAATGCATTTTTCTTGGTTATATCTCTATACCACCAGTCTCGATTTGTTCCTTATAATTACACTATATTCATCAAAATTGTTTTTGTATACCTACTTGGTCTATATGATTGTTCTATCATATGGTTGAAGAACCAAATGCCATACCTTGATTTGTTCAAACTGGTGCAGTTCTTCTTGCATAGAATTCACCCAATTATCATTCTTCAAGTCTTCCCTAATGTTCTTGTACTCAATGGTTGATATGAATGTTTAGAATGCAACTAGATTTATTGTTTTGGATCTAGTATGCATTTCAGAATCCAAAGAAAAGATGAGATTATCTAGTGGATGGCATGACTTGTGCTTCCGTCATGGGTTTCTCATCAACTACTGAGTTTGATCTGCTTCTACATATTCTTCACTTTCAGAATATGTAGGCTCAGACCGAGATGTATCATTTTTCTCAGTATTGTCTTGTAGACCATGTCCCTCTTCAGGTTCATCATCTCCATCAACTTCTTCATAATCATTAGCTTTTTTATTTGAATTTTCATCAACAATTTCTTCATTGAGACTGTCCCTATGAATCTGAAGGAGCTCTTCCATCTCAGAATCATTTTTGTTCTTCGGATCTTAAATTCCTCCCGATTCATCAAAAATAACATGGACACTTTCTTCAATGCATAGTGTCTTTTTTGTTATACACTCTATACACCTTGCTAGAGAATGAATATCCCACTAACATCGCTTCATCACTCTTGGGATCAAACTTTTCAAGATCATCTTTTCTACTGTTAAGAACAAAACATTTTCAACCAAAAGCCTTAAGATAAATTAATTTTGGATTTTGATTGTTCAGTAGCTCATAAGGAGTTTTTATTTAGAATTAATCTAAGCAGACACCTCTTGGTAACATAACATGTAGTATTTACTGCTTTGGATCAGAAAATCTCTTGGAATGATCTTTCCAACGCCGCCAAGTTTGTGCGATTCTGAGTTCGTATGAGTAAGTTATTCCCTTTGGAAGTAGGGCTATTGGATTAAGGAAATGTCCAATCCGGATTTTGAAAGGGTATTTTAGTCTTTTCATGGCCCTATTATTTTAATCCGTTTTTAGGAGTTTAATATGGGTCAAATCAGATTTTAGTTAGTTTTAGAATTTTGAATTTCACGCTAGGGCTAAGGAGAAGAGAAAATAAGAAGGAGAAAGGGCAAGATTCATCAAGATCGATCAAGATAGTTGGGATTTTCGCCAAGGGTTTATTCCTACCAGGTATGTGAGGCTTCCTTAAGGTTGGGATCGTTCTCCCACGTGCCAAACATATTTATATCAGTTGGATTCGACCTAAAGGGGTTTGAATATTGATGATCTCCACCTATGCTTGAAAATATATATTGTTCTTGAATTTGACTGAGTTAGGAAGTTTCTAAAATCGTTATGTCGTATTATAGAGTCATTTTGAGTTAGGTTCTTAGATTCATTTGTTGGGTATCTATATCTAAAAGTAATTTAAGAAAAGGAAACGAGTTTGGGTGAATTAGGGCTGGAAAATGAAGAAGAAATTTCGTCAAACGAAATCTGGTAGTGGTGGCGCATCGCGGATCTGGTTCCTTGAATTGGGAATTTTCGTTTCGCGTCATGAAGCCGTCACGGAGTCTTCTGCCTCGAAAGTCATTTTCGAAACTAAATTTTAAAAGCTTCTCAGCATTGCAGACCCACCCTCAAATATTGATTTTCAGTCTTTTCTCATGTTTAGCTATCTAAAATCATTCCTAAACATCATGAGATCTTTCCAATCACAAATCACAATCCTTGAATCCATAATTCAATTCAAGACCAGTAAAGAGTCAAGTCAAGAGCAGTTAAAATCAAAGTCAAGAGTCAAATTAAGGGAAGTCGTTCAAAGTTTTCAAAAGTCATTTATAAATGTTTTAACTTTGTTTTAAGACTTAAAGTTCAAGTTGAGTAAAGAGTAAAGTTTGAAGTCTATTTCGTCAAAAGTATATGGGGACTATGTATTCCCAAAGGGTTTAAAATGTTTTCACATTTAAACAAGAAAGGAAACCTCGATTTCCAAAGGGCTTGCAAGCTAGTTTTCAGAAAAGAGAAATCATTTTCTAAATAAAGCAAGAGGGGAAACTTTGATTTCAAAAATAGCCTTTGAGCTATGATTTTGGGGACTAATATCAAATCACAAAAGAAGTATATTTTTAAACATAAAGAGGTAGTATCATATTTTGGGAGTAGTATTGAGCACCGATATGGGGGAGCGTTCAGAGAACCCACAGCCCCCATAAACCATGTAGCCATCATGGGTAGAAAAGGGTCATACTTTTTAGATGAATCCTTTTCGCATAGACTAGTGGATCCACTTAGTAGTTCAAGTCTTATACATGTGGCAAGGTATAGGATGCGCTGGCAACGTGAGGAAGATCGTTGTTTCATCACTATAGCTCTTAAGTGATAGTTGCCGATTAGAGAAACTCTCACATAAGTTATTTGTATTCTTATATACATAGTTGTTTGTATTTTTACATATATTTAAGAGTTTTACTATATCTTTGCATACACCCAAAGTTGACATCATGTTTTCAACATCTTTTCGTTACATTACACTTGTTTTAAAATTGCTTTATATTGTAATGAGTTCAGTTATGTTGAGTTGAGTTGAGTTGAGCCAGGTATGTTCTTTGGTTTCCTTTCAGTTTCTTTTCAAGCTTAAGTTGTGTTTAGCATTTCAACTCCCATACTCGTACATTTAATGTGCTGATGACAGTTGGCCTGCATCTTATTATGATGCAGACACAGGTAACTAGGATCGGCATCTTGCACATCATTTATCCAGTGAGCAGTTCAGAGTCTGTTAGTGAGCCTCTTTGCATTCCAGAGGACTCTTTTTCATTGCTTTCATTTTTAGTATTAGTTCATTAGGATGTCGTGTGCCTGTTCCGACATCCATCTCAGTTGTTTAGAGGCATCATAGACAGACATATAGTCAGTTAGTTAATTTAGTTATCTTTACTTTTCATTTCATATGTTAAAGACTTGAATTTGCCTTAATGGCCAGATGAATGTTCCTTTATAACATTCTAGTTACTTCATAAATGTTTATGTAATGAGTTAAGTCTTCCGCTGAGTTAGTAAGCCAGGCTAAGGGTTCTCTTGAGGCCAACAAAGGTTTTCGAGTGCCAGCCACGTCCAGGGTGTAGGCTCGGGGTGTTAAAAACTTGGTATCAGAGCAAAGAGTTCAAAAGTCCTAGGGAGTCTATGAAGCTGTGTTTGTAGAGTCCTAGTTATAGGTGTGAAGCGGGTCACATCTATAATTAGGAGGCTGCAACATTTAGGAAAATATCTCACTTCTTTCACACTCTTTTCGTACGTTAGAGTTGATCTCTAAAAAGTTCCTTCTAATCCGTGCATGCGCATTTTTTCAGATAATAATGCCACCACGAAGAGCAGTTAGAGGTCATCCAGCTAGGAGAAATATTGACGAACAAGAGTAAAAAAATGCACCTGAAGTGCAACCTCAAGAGGAAGTCACTAATGTTGAGTTTAGAGAAGCAATTAGGATGCTGAATCAAGCTGTGACTAACCAGGTTGGGCAACAAAGAGGAGCCCGACAAGGAGAGGCTGACACTTCAAGGATCCGTGAGCTTTTAAGGATGAACCCACCAAGTTTCAAAGGTTCAAGTGTCACTGAGGATCCGAAGAACTTCATTGAGGAGCTGAAAAGGTCGTTTGATGTGATGCACGTTGCTGATGCAGAGAGGGTGGAACTAGCTACATACCAAATAAAGGGTGTCGCTAGAATCTGGTTCGACCAATGGAAAAAAAATAGGGCTGAGGATGCGCCAATAGTGATTTGGACTGTGTTTGAGAGTGCTCTCATGTGGAGTTTCTTTCCCCGTGAGTTGCGAGAGGCAAAGATAAGAGAGTTTCTCACCCTTAATCCAGAGTCTATGAGTGCTCATGAGTACAGTCTGAAGTTCACACAACTTTCTCGCTATGCTCCGGAGATGGTTGCTGACATGAGGAGTAGGATGAGTTTATTTTTTGCTGGGTTGTCTCGTCAGTCAAGGAAGGAAGGCAAGACAGCTATGCTGATAGGAGATATGGACCTAGCAAGGCTTATGATCCATGTATAACAAGTTGAGGAGGATAAGCTGAAGGATAGAGAAAAGTTTAAGAATAAGAGGGCTAAGACATCAATGAACGTGTTTAGGCAGCAAAAGAGTAGTGCAAACCGGTCTTCCTTCCAACAGAAACAGAAGGGACCTGCCCCATCATCTGCTAATGCACCTGCACCTAAGAACAAAGGTTAGTACAATAGTCAAAATTCCCAGAGTTTCAGAGCTAAACCTGCCTATTCTCAAGGCAGTTTTGCACAAAGGTGTAGTAAGCCTCATGCATGTACTAAGTGTGGCAGGAACCACTCATGGATGTGTAGTGATGGCTCCACTGGTTGTTTCAAGTGTGGTCAAAATGGTCATTTTAGGAGGGAGTATTCTGAGAACAGGCAGAGTAATGGTAAAGAGGGTAATAAAGCCCAGTCTTCTTCAGTTGCTTCACCAGACAGAGCTGCACCTAGAGGAAAAACTTCAAATACTGGCAGAGGAACATACCACTTGTATGCTATCAATAGTCGCCAAGAGCAAGAGGATTCTCCAGATGTTGTCACTGGTATGATCCAAGTCTTTGACTTTACTGTTTATGTTTTGATAGACCCAGGAGCGAGTTTACCTTTTGTAACTCCTTTTTTTCTATGAATTTTGATGTTATTCCTAAACAACTTAGTGAACAATTTAGTGTTTCTACACCTGTTGGTGAGTCTATTCTAGAAGAGAGAGTCTATCGTGATTGTCTTATTTTCGTCAATCACAAGAGTACCATGGTTGATCTAGTTGAGTTAGGCATGGTAGATTTTGATGTCATTCTTGGTATGGACTGGCTTCATGCCTGTTATACCTCAATTGATTGTAGAACTCGAGTTGTCAAGTTTCAGTTTCCAAATGAGCCAGTCTTAGAGTGGAAAGCAGTTCAGCAGTGTCTAAGGGTCGTTTCATTTCATACCTTAAGGCAAGGAAGTTAATTCTAATGGGTGTGTCTATCACTTAGTCCGAGTTAATGACTCTAGTATTGAGATACCTCCTATTCAGTCAGTTTCAATAGTAAGATAGTTTCCAGAAGTCTTTCCAGATAATCTTCTCGGAGTCCCTCATAAGAGAGAGATAGACTTCGGCATAGACCATCTTCCAGATACTCGTCCTATATCTATTCCACCATATAGAATGGCACCATCAGAATTGAAAAAGCTTAAAGAGCATTTGAAGGATCTATTAGATAAGGGCTTTATACGACCAGGTGTCTCACCTTGGGGCGCTCCGGTCTTGTTTTTGAGAAAGAAAGATGGTTCCCTTAGGATGTGTATAGATTACCGCCAATTGAACAAGGTTACCATCAAGAACAAGTATCCTCTTCCGAGAATTGATGATCTTTTCGATCAGCTTCAGAGTGCTTCTTAATTTTTGAAAATAGACCTCAGATCTGGCTACCATCAATTGAAAGTAAGGGAATATGATATTCCAAAGACAACATTCAGGACCCGTTAAGATCATTATGAGTGTCTGGTCATGTCGTTTGGTATGACTAATCCACTAGCAGCGTTCATGGACCTCGTGAATAGAGTCTTCAAACCATATTTAGATATGTTTGTTATAGTCTTCATTGATGACATACTAATCTATTCAAAGAATGAAGAAAATCATGCTAGCCATCTCAGAATAGTTCTTCTGACTTTGAAAGATAGGAAGTTGTATGCCAAGTTCTCTAAGTGGGACTTTTGGCTTGAGTCTGTGGCATTCTTGGGATACATAGTTTTCGATGATGGAATTAGAGTTGATATCCAAAAGATAGAGGCAGTGCAGAGTTGGGGTAGACCCACATCTCCAACTGATATTAGAAGTGTGTTGGGGTTGGCTAGATATTATAGAAGGTTCGTAGAGGGGTTCTCGTCTATTTCGTCCCCTTTAACCAAATTGATTCAGAAAACAGTTAAGTTTCAATAGTCTGAAGCTTGTGAGAAAAGCTTTCAGGAATTGAAAAAGAGGTTAACTATTGCCCCAGTATTGACATTACCAAAACGTACGCAAGGTTTTGTGGTGTATTGTGATGTATCCAGAGTTGGAGGATTGGGTTGTGTGTTAATGCAGAATGGCAAAGTTATAGCTTATGCCTCCAGACAGTTGAAAGTTCATGAGAAGAACTACCCAACCCATGACTTAGAATTGGCTGCTGTAGTATATGCTTTGAAAATATGGCGCCATTATCTTTATAGTGTTCATGTGGATGTGTTCACCAATCAGAAGAGCCTTCAGTATGTGTTTACTCAGAAAGAGCTCAATCTCAGACAGAGGAGGTGGTTAGAATTACTCAAGGATTATGACATGAGTATTATTTACCACCCAGGTAAGGCTAATGTTGTTGCTGAGGCTTTAAGCAGGTTATCTATGGGTAGTACTGCCCATGTTGAGTAGGAAAAGAGAGAGTTAGCAAAAGATGTGCATAGACTTGCACACCTGGTAGTCAGATTTATGGATTCCAAAGAAGGAGAAGTGGTGGTGATAAATGGGACTGAATCATCATTAGTGTCATAAGTAAAAGGAAAGCATGACCAAGATCCTTTATTGCTTGAATTAAAGGCAAGTGTTCATAAGCAAAAAGTGATGGCTTTTGAACAAGGGTAGATAGTGTTTTGAGGTATCAAGGTGGATTGTGTGATTGGGTGTACTTGAAAGTTTCACCCATGAAGGATGTTATGAGGTTTGGGTAAGAAGGGGAAACTTAGCCCCCAGTATGTTGGTCCTTATAGAATTTCCAAAAAGATTGGCAAGGTAGCTTATGAATTGGAGTTACCACAAGAGTTAACAGCGGTTCATCCGGCATTCCATGTCTCCAAGTTGGAGGAGTGCATGGGAGATCCTTCACTTGTCATACCAACCGAAGATATTGGTATCAAGGATAGCTTGTCTTATGAGGAGATTCATGTTCAGATTCTAGATTGCCAAGTTCGCAAGTTGAGAATAAAAGAGGTAGCATCAGTCAAAGTTCTTTGGATGAACCAATTTGTTGTGGAAACTACTTGGGAAGCTGAGGAGGATATGAAAAAGAGAAATCCACATCTCTTTGAGTCCGGAGAAAATGCAGACCAAGGTATTAATTCTCTTTTTAATACTCTTTAAATTATGAATGAGCATGTTGTTTGTTTGCATTTGCTTGTTGGGTGTTTGAACTTGATGTTACCACCCTTAGCCTAGTAAGACTAATCTCATTCGAGGACGAATGTTCCCAAGGGGGAGATATTGTAAAATCTCACAAATTGAAATATCTAGGAAGAGGCTAAGAACTGGAAATAGTCATTTTTGGAAAGAATGAAAAATCTGGAAAATTGTTTAAGTTAGGAAAGGTGAGTTTTTGGTCAACTTCAAACAACCATAAATCCTACCTCAGGATGAGTTAGGTGTAGATCCAGATATGGTTGGAAAGATCATTCCGAGTTTCAATTTCGTATGAGTAAGTTATGCCCTTTGGTAGTAGGGCTGGGCTGTTGGATTAAGGAAATGTCCAATCCGGATTTTTAATGGGTATTTTAGTCTTTTCATGGCCCTATTATTTTAATCCATTTTAGGAGTTTAATATGGGTCAAATAAGATTTTAGTCAGTTTTAGAATTTGGAATTTCATGCTAGGGCTAAGGAGAAGAGAAAAGAAGAAGGAGAAAGGGTAAGATTCATCAAGATCGATCAAGATAGTTAGGATTTTTGCAAAGGGTTTATTCCTACCAGGTATGTGAGGCTTCCATAACGTTGGGATCATTCTCCCACGTGCCAAGTGTAGTTATTTCAGTTGGGTTCGTCCTAAATGGATTTGAATATCGATGATCTTGATACCTATGCTTGAATTCATATATTGTTCTTGAATTTGACTGAGTTAGGAAGTTTCTAAAATCGTTATGTCGTATTACAGAGTCGTTTCGAGTTAGGTTCTTAGGTACATTTGTTGGGTATCTGCATCTAAAAGTAATTTAAGAAAAAGAACCGAGTTTGGGTGAATTGGGGTTGGAAAATGAAGAAGAAATTTCGTCGACTGAAATCTAGCAATAGTGGCGCGTCGCGGAGCTGGTTCCCAGAATTGGGAATTTTCGTTTCACATCACGAAGTCTTCCGTCTCAAAAGTCAGTTTTGAAACTAAATTTTGAAAGGTTCTCTGCATCGCGGACCCTCCCTCAAATATTTATTTTTGGTTTTTTCTCATGTGTAGCTATCTAAAATTATTCCTAAACATCATGAGATCTTTTTAATCACAAATCACATTCCTTGAATCGATAATTCAATTCAAGGACCAGTTAAGAGTCAAGTCAAGAGCAGTTAGGATCAAAGTCAAGAGTCAAGGTAAGGGAAGTCCTTAAAAGTTTTCAAAAGTCTTTTATAAACGTTTTAGCTTTTTTTGAAGACTTAAAGTTCAAGTTGAGTAAAGAGTAAAGTTTGAAGTCCATTTCTTCAAAATTATATGGGGACTATGTATTCCCAAAGGGTTTAAAATGTTTTCACATTTAAACAAAAAAGGAAACCTCAATTTCCAAAGGGCCTTCGAGCTAGTTTTCTGAAAAGGGTAATCATTTTCTAAATAAAGCAAGAGGGGAAACTTTAATTTCAAAGATAGCCTTTGAGCTATGATTTTGAGCACTAATCTCAAACCACAAAAGAAGTATATTTTTAAATATAAAGAGTTAGTATCATATTTTGGGAGTAGTATTGAGCACCGATATGGGGGAGCGTTCAGAGAACCCACAGCCCCCATAAACCATGTAGCCATCATGGGTAGAAAAGGGTCATACTTTTTAGATGAATCCTTTTCGCATAGACTAGTGGATCTACTTAGTAGTTCAGGTCTTATACATGTGGCAAGGTATAGGATGCGCTGGCAACGTGAGGAAGATCGATGTATCATCACTATAGCTCTCAAGTGATGGTTGCCGATTAGAGAAACTCCCACAAAAGTTATTTGTATTCTTATATACACAGTTGTTTGTATTTTTACATACATTTAAGAGTTTTAGTGTATCTTTGCATACACCCAGAGTTGACATCACGTTTTCAATATCTTTTCGTTATATTACACTTGTTTCAAAACTGCTTTATATTGATGAGTTCAGTTATGTTGAGTTGAGTTGAGCCAGGTAAGTTTTTCAGTTTCCTTTCAGTTTCTTTCCAAGCTTAAGTTGTGTTTAGCATTTCAACTCGCATACTCGTACATTCAATGTACTGATGACAGTTGGCCTGCATCTTATTATGATGCATACACAGGTAACTAGGATCGGCATCCAGCGCATCGTTTATCCAGTGAGCAGTTCAGAGTCTGTTGGTGAGCCTCTTTGCATTCCAGAGGACTCCTTTTCATTGCTTTCAATTTTAGTATTAGTTCATTAGGATGTCATTTGCCTGTTCCGACATCCATCTCAGTTGTTTAGAGGCATCATAGACAGACAAACAGTCAGTTAGTTAATTTAGTTGTCTTTACTTTTTATTTCATATGTTAAAGACTTGAGTTTGTCTTAATGGCCAAATGAATGTTCCTTTATAACATTCTTGTTACTTCATAAATGTGTATGTAATGAGTTAAGTCTTCCGCTGAGTTAGTAAGCCAGGCTAAGGGTTCTCTTGAGGCCAACAAAGGTTTTGGAGTGCCAGCCACGTCCGGGGTATAGGCTCGGGGTGTGAGAAACTTGGTATCAGAGCAAAGAGTTCAAAAGTCCTAGGGAGTCTATGAAGCTGTGTCTGTAGAGTCCTAGTTATCAGTGTGAAGCAAGTCACATCTATAATTAGGAAGCTGCAACATTTAGGAAAATTTCTAACTTCTTTCACACTCTTTTCGTACCTTAGAGTTGATCTCTAAAAAGTTCCTTCTAATTCGTGCTTGCGCATGTTTTCAGATAATAATGCCGCCACGAAGAGCAGTTAGAGGTCATCTAGCTAGGAGAAATGTTGACGAACAAGAGTTACCAAATGCACCTGAAGTGCAACCTAAAGAAGAAGTCACTAATGTTGAGTTTAGAGAAGCAATTAGGATGTTGAATCAAGCTATGACTAACCAGGTTGGGTAACAAAGAGGAGCCCGACAAGGAGAGGCTAACACTTCAAGGATCCGTGAGCTTTTAAGGATGAACCCACCAAGCTTCAAAGGTTCAAGTGTCACTGAGGATCCGGAGAACTTCATTGAGGACCTGAAAAGGTCGTTTGATGTGATGCATGTTGCTGATGCAGAGAGGGTGGAACTAGCTGCATACCAAATAAAGGGAGTCGCTAGAATCTGGTTCGACCAATGGAAAAAGAATAGGGCTGAGGATGCTCCAATAGTGACTTGGGCTGTGTTTGAGAGTGCTCTCATGGGGAGTTTCTTTTCCCGTGAGTTGCGAGAGGCAAAGATAAGAGAGTTTCTCACCCTTAATCCAGAGTCTATGAGTGCTCATGAGTACAGTCTAAAGTTTACACAACTTTCTCGCTACGCTCCGGAGATGGTTGCTGGCATGAGGAGTAGGATGAGTTTATTTTTTGCTGGGTTGTCTCGTCAGTCAAGGAAGGAAGGCAAGGTAGCTATGCTGATAGGAGATATTGACCTAGCAAGGCTTATGATCCATGTACAACAAGTTGAGGAGGATAAACTGAAGGATAGAGAAAAGTTTAAGAATAAGAGGGCTAAGACATCAGTGAATGTGTTTAGGCAGCAAAAGAGTAGTGCAAACCGGTCTTCCTTCCAACAGAAACAGAAGGGACCTGCCCCATCATCTGCTAGTGCACCTGCACCTAAGAACAAATGTGAGTACAATATTCAGAATTCCCAGAGTTTCAGAGTTAAACCTGCCTATTCTCATGGCAGTATTGCACAAAGGGGTAGTAATCCTCATGCATGTACTAAGTGTGGTAGGAACCACTCATGGATGTGTCGTGATGGCTCCACTGGTTGTTTCAAGTGTGGTCAGAACGGTAATTTTTGGAGAGGGTGTCCTGAGAACAGGCAGAGTAATGGTAAAGAGGGTAATAAAGCCCAGTCTTCTTCAGTTGCTTCACCAGACAGAGCTGCACCTAGAGGAGCTACTTAAGGTACTGGCGGAGGAACATACCGCTTGTATGCTATCAATAGTCGCCAAGAGCAAGAGGATTTACCAGATATTATCACCGGTATGATCCAAGTCTTTGACTTTATTGTTTATGCTTTGTTAGACCCATGAGCGAGTTTACCTTTTGTAACTCCTTTTGTTGCTATGAATTTTGATTTTATTCCTGAACAACTTAGTGAACCATTCAGTGTTTCTACACCTGTTGGTGAGTCTATTCTAGAAAAGAGAGTTTATCGTGATTATCTCATTTCCGTCAATCACAAAAATACCATGGCTGATCTATTTGAGTTAGGCATGGTAGATTTTAATGTTATTCTTGGTATGGATTGGCTTAATGCCTGTTATACCTCAATTGATTATAGAACTCGAGTTGTCAAGTTTCAGTTTCCAAATTAGCCAGTCTTAGAGTGGAAAGCAGTTCAGCAGTGCCTAAGGGTCATTTCATTTCATACCTTAAGGCGAGGAAGTTAGATTCTAAGGGGTGTGTCTATCACTTAGTCCGAGTTAGTGACTCTAGTGTTGAGATACCTCCTAATCATTCAGTTTCAGTAGTAAGACAGTTTCCAGAAGTCTTTCCAGATGATCTTCCCGGAGTCCCTCCTAAGAGAGATATAAACTTCGGTATAAACCTTCTTCCAGATACTCGTCCTATATCTATTCCACCATATAGAATGGTACCAGTAGAATTGAAAGATCTTAAAGAGCATTTGAAAGATCTATTAGATAAGGGCTTTATACGACTAGGTGTATCACCTTGGGGCGCTCCGATCTTGTTTGTGAAAAAGAAAGATGGTTCCCTTAGGATGTGTATAGATTACCGCCAATTGAACAAGGTTACCATCAAGAACAAGTATCCTCTTCCGAGAATTGATGATCTTTTCGATCATCTTCAGAGTGCTTCTTAATTTTTGAAAATAGACCTCAGATCTGGCTACCATCAATTAAAAGTAAGGGAGTATGATATTTCTAAGACAACATTCAGGACCCGTTAAGATCATTATGAGTTTCTGGTCATGTCGTTTGGTATGACTAATGCAACAACAACGTTCATAGACCTCATGAATAGAGTCTTCAAACCATATTTAGATATGTTTGTTATAGTCTTCATTGATGACTTACTAATCTATTCAAGGAATGAAAAGAATCATGCTAGCCATCTCAGAATAGTTCTTCAGACTTTGAAAGATAGGAAGTTGTATGCCAAGTTCTCTAAGTGGGACTTTTGGCTTGAGTCTGTGGCATTCTTGGGCCACATAGTTTTCGGTGATGGAATTAGAGTTGATACCTAAAAGATAGAGGCACTGGAGAGTTGGCCTAGACCCACATCTCCTACTGATATAAGGAGGTTCTTGGGTTTGGATGGATATTATAGAAGGTTCGTGGAGGGGTTCTCATCTATTTCGTCCCCTTTGACCAAATTGATTCAGAGAATAGCTAAGTTTCAATAGTCTGAAGCTTGTGATAAAGCTTTCAGGAATTAAAAAAGAGGTTAACTACTGCCCCAGTATTGACCTTACCAGAAGGTACGCAAGGTTTTGTGGTGTATTGTGATGTATCTAGAGTTGGATTGGGTTGTGTGTTAATGCAGAAAGGCAAAGTTATAGCTTATGCCTCCAGACAGTTGAAAGTTCCTGAGAAGAACTACCCAACCCATGACTTAGAATTGGCTGTTGTAGTATTTGCTTTGAAAATATGGCGCCATTATCTTTATGGTGTTCATGTAGATGTGTTCACCGATCACAAGAGCCTTTAGTATGTGTTCATTCAGAAGGAGCTCAATCTCAGATAGAGGAGGTGGTTAGAATTACTGAAGGATTATGAAATGAATATTCTTTACCACCCAGGTAAGGCTAATGTTGTTGCTGAGGCTTTAAGCAGGTTGTCTATGGGTAGTACTGTCCATGTTGAGTAGGAAAAGAGAGAGTTAGCAAAAGATGTGCATAGACTTGCACGCCTGGGAGTCAGACTTATGGATTCCACAGAAGGAGGAGTGGTGGTGATGAATGGGACTGGATCAACATTAGTGTCATAAGTAAAAGGAAAGCACGACCAAGATCCTTTATTGCTTGAATTAAAGGCAAGTGTTCATAAGCAAAAAGTGATGGCTTTTGAACAAGGGGAGATAGTGTTTTGAGGTATCAAGCTGGAT
This sequence comes from Solanum acaule, assembly GCA_036250505.1. Taxonomy (NCBI): domain Eukaryota; kingdom Viridiplantae; phylum Streptophyta; class Magnoliopsida; order Solanales; family Solanaceae; genus Solanum; species Solanum acaule. The sequence continues at coordinate 8,378 of JAJOOR010015983.1, read as the reverse complement.
TGTGTGATTGGGTGTAATTGAAAGTTTCACCCATGAAGGGTGTTATGAGGTTTGGGTAAGAAAGGGAAATTTAGCCCCCAGTATGTTGGTCCTTATAGAATTTCCAAAAGGATTGGCAAGGTAGCTTATGAATTGGAGTTACCACAAGAGTTAACAGTGGTTCATTCGGTATTCCATGTCTCCATGTTTGACGAGTGGATGGGAGATCCTTCACTTATCATACCAACCGAAGAAATTGGTATCAAGGATAGCTTGTCTTATGAGGAGATTCATGTTCAGATTCTAGATTGCCAAGTTCGCATGTTGAGAACAAAAGAGGTTGCATCAGTCAAAGTTCTTTGGATGAACCAATTTGTTGAGAAAACTACTTGGGAAGCTGAGGAAGATATGAAAAAGTGATATCCACGTCACTTTAAGTCCGGAGAAAATGCAGACCAAGGTACTAATTCTCTTCTTAGTACTCTTTAAATTATGAGTGAGCATGTTGTTTGTTTGCATTTGCATGTTGGGTGTTTGAACTTGATGTTACCACCCTTAGCCTAGTAAGAGTAATCTCATTCGAGGATGACTATTCCCAAGGGGGAGATATTGTAAAATCTCACAAATTGAAATATCTAGGAAGAGGCTAAGAACTGGAAATAGTCATTTTTTGAAAGAATGAAAAATCTGGAAAATTGTTTAAGTTAGGAAATGTGAGTTTTTGGTTAACTTCAAACAACCATAACTCCTACCTTAGGATGAGTTAGGTGTAGATCCAGATATGGATGGAAAGATCATTCCAACTCTTGGAATGACCTTTCCAACGACGCCAAGTTTGTGCGATTCCGAGTTCGTATGAGAAAGTTATGCCCTTTGGAAGTAGGGCTGTTGGATTAAGAAAATGTCCAATTCGGATTTTTAATGGGTATTTTAGTCTTTTCATGGCCCAATTATTTTAATCCATTTTTAGGAGTTTAATATGGGTCAAATAAGATCTTAGTCAGTTTTAGAATTTGGAATTTTACGCTAGGGCTAAGGAGAAGAGAAAAAAATAAGGAGAAAGGGCAAGATTCATCAAGATCGATCAAGATAGTTGGGATTTTCGCCAAGAGTTTATTCCTACCAGGTATGTGAGGCTTCCATAACGTTGGGATCATTCTCCCACATGCCAAGCATATTTATTTCAGTTGGGTTCGTCCTAAATGAGTTTGAATATTGATGATCTTGATACCTATGCTTCATATATTGTTCTTGAATTTGACTTAGTTGGGAAGTTTCTGAAATCGTTACTCGTTTCAAGTTAGGTTCTTAGGTACATTTGTTAGGTATCTGTATCTAAAAGTAATTTACAAAAAAGAACCGAGTTTGGGTGAATTGGGGCTAGAAAATGAAGAAGAAATTTCGTCGACTGAAATCAAGCAATGGTGGCGCATCGCGGAGCTGGTTCCCATAATTGGGAATTTTTGTTTCACATCACGAAGTCTTCTACCTCAAAAGTCATTTTCAAAACTATATTTTAAAAGGTTCTCCGCGTCACGAACCCATCCTCAAATATTGATTTTCGGTCTGTTCTCATGTTTAGCTATATAAAATCATTCCTAAACATCATGCGGTCTTTCCAATCAGAAATCACAATCCTTGAATCCATAATTCAATTCAAGGACCAGTTAAGAGTCAAGTCAAGAGCAGTTAAGATCAAAGTCAAAAGTCAAGTTAAGGGAAGTCCTTCAAAGTTTTCAAAAGTCTTTTATAAATGTACTAACTTTTTTTTAAGACTTAAAGTTCAAGTTGAGTAAAGAGTAAAGTTTGAAGTCCATTTCTTCAAAGTATATGGGGACTATGTATTCCCAAAGGGTTTAAAATGTTTTTCACATTTAAACAAGAAAGGAAACCTCGTTTTCCAAAGGGCCTTCGGGCTAGTTGTCAGAAAAGAGAAATAGCTTTCTTAATGAAGCAAGAGGGGAAACTTTGATTTCCAAGATAACTTTTGAGCTATGTTTTTGAGCACTAATCTCATATCACAGAAGAAGTATGTTTTTAAACATAAAGAGCTAGTATCATATTTTGGGAGTAGTATTGAGCACCGATATGGGGGAGCGTTCAGAGAACCCACAGCCCCCATAAACCATGTAGCCATCATGGGTAGAAAAGGGTCATCTTAAGTGATGGTTGTTGGTTAGAGAAACTGCCACAGAAGTTATTTGTATTCTTATATACACAGTTGTTTGTATTTTTACATACATTTCAGAGTTTTAGTGTACCTTTGCATACGCCCAGAGTTGGCATCATGTTTAAAACAACTTTTCTTTATATTGCACTTGTTTTAAAATTGCTTTATATTGAAATGAGTTCAGTTATGTTAAGTTGAGTAGAGCCAGGTAAGTTCTTCAGTTTCCTTTCAGTTTCTTTTCAAGATTAAGTTGTGTTAAGCATTCCAACTCGCATACTCGTATATTCAATGTACTGATGCTAGTTGGCCTACATCTTATTATGATACAGACACAGGTTATTAGGATTGGTATCCAGCGCATCGTTTATCCAGTGAGCAGTTCAGAGTCTGTTGGTGAGCCTCTTTGCATTCCAGAGGACTCCTTTTCATTGCTTTCAGTTTTAGTATTAGTTCATTAGGATGTCGTGGGCCTGTTCCGACATCCATCTCAGTTGTTTAAAGGCTTCATAGATAGACTGAAAGTCAGTTAGTTAATTCAATTGTATTTACTTTTCATTTCATATGTTAAAGACTTGAGTTTGCCTTAATGGCCAGATGAATGTTCCTTTATAACATTTTAGTTACTTCATAAATGTGTATGTGATAAGTTAAGTCTTCCGCTGAGTTAGTAAACCAGGCTAAGGGTTCGCTTGAGGCTAGCAATGGTCTTTGAGTGCCAGCCATGTCCAGGGTGTAAGCCTAGGGAGTGACAGTAAGTGGATATCAAAACACATGTGACCATCACATAAATAAAATTATCAAAATCATATAATTGCAGACGGTCCACATGGTAGGTGAATGGACCCATATTCACATTTTTTTATACGTTCCGAAACTGTCGGATATACAATCTGTACTTTAGGTGTGTAACACCTAAAAATTTATAAGTTAAGACTCGAACCATTCTTCATTTGTGAATAAGATCTTACCGGATGATTCTTAAATTTCCCATATATGTAAAGGTTAATTATTTAGTGTCGTAATGAATTTAGATATGAATTAAGGTCACTAGAATCCCACAACATAAAGTTGAGTTGAAAGTTTCCTTATCGATTAAGTTTTGATGTAAGAATATACTTGGTTCAACTTCAAACAACCATATCTCTTAGAATATAAAGAGTTATGTGGCCCATAGCATATAAAATTAAGTGTATTTCAATCTTCTTTCCAACGCCAGTAATTTTGCGTCAATCCGAGTTTTGAGTAAAATGTTATAACCATTTTAGTAAACTGATATAGTGAAGTGACGAATTAGCCAACGGGAAAACATTAAAAAGGGTCTTTTTGTCTTTTGCCTCCAAGAAAATCCTAAATGAATTTCTTAACTACTTAAAGACCCAAAACAATCAGATTTTCATCGATTAATTCATCATTCTCTTCTCTCTTAAACCCTATGTAACACTCTAAACTCGAGGTAGAGGGCATAACATATTGGAACTCCAAGTACCACCTCACAAGGACCAACCACGGCTCGTGATTGAGTCCACGCCCCACAGGTGGCCCCGTAGATGGACCCCAAGAAAACTGCCTAGGACAGTAACCACACCAGGACCCACGCTCCGTCGATGGGTCCATGACCTGTGGTTAGGGGTATCGTAGGTCCCCACAAAGTCTCTGAACCCAAACCACATTTGACCAGGATGGACCGTAGGTCCATCCACGGCCCGTCAATGTGGTCTCATGGGTCAGCTTGGACGGTTAAGTTTAGGGCATAATGGGACTTTCTAGTTTTAATTAGAATTAAGTGGTGTCATTTTACCCTAGCCTAGACCACCTATATAAGTAATTTTAACCCTTGAAATCCCCCATTCAATTCATTCTCCCAAAATCCCAATTGAATTCCCAAAACTCCTCTCAAATATTCTCTCTCTAGAAGTTGGAAGAAGAATGAACAAAATTGAACCTAGAGCCAAGTCAAGTCTCCAACCTTCAAGCTAGTTAGGTCTTTGTGACTAAGGTATGATGGCTTTTTATCCATTAAATTCTTCCGTCCATGGAGTCCCCTAGAATTTCCCCTATTTAATGAAGAATTCCCCAATTCTAGTTAGGGTTTTTTTCCAATGTTGTGGGTTATGATGAATGTTGATCCAATTGAGTGGATTATGGTTTTTTTATGATTGAATTGATAGCAATGCATATTTTTAGGATGAAATTACATGTACCCATGCCCATTTCATGATTTTAACTTAGAATTGATATAGTTGGGTTGAGGCCATGAAGGGAAACTTTGTGGGTTAGGTTTGTCCTTATAAGATTGATGAATTATGACTAGAATTGCTTGAGAATAAAGCATAGATGATGATCATGAAATCTAGGACTTTGAGAGTAAATCTTATGATATGAATTGTTGGTAATTGATGTTATTGTTGAGGAAGAGATACTTCCCACATTAATTGCTTAATAATGAATATATGAATGTGAAATGTTTACTCACATGAATGATTCTATATTGAAAGGATTACTCACCTAAAATGAATCTAGACTAAAAGACTATCTAAGTGATGAGGCTATAGGCGACTACCCATGACCTTCATATGAAAGGATATGAGGTGATTTCCCATACTCCTTAGAATTGAACAAGAGGTGAGTCCCCAAGTTCTTATCATGATGAATGGACATGGAGGCGAGTACTCATGCTCATTATGAGATGATGTGGAGACGAGTACCCGTGTCATATGATGTTATTATGGAGGCGAGTACCCATGATCCCAAAGTAAGTAAGGGAAGAGGAGAATACCCATTAGCCTTTGTAAGTAAGGCAAGAGGCGAATACCCATTAGCCTTTATAAGCTAGCAAAAGAGGCGAATATCCATGTCTTTAAAAGTAAGTATGAATAATGAGAACTATGATATGGAGATTGAAATAGTTTGGATTGTTGCTTGAGATGCCTTCCATGAGGTAAGCTTGACTAGAGGTGGATGGCCCAAGTCTTGACGAAGGATGAGTAAGGTTGCTTGAGAAGTTTTCCTTTCTTATTATGATGATGATTTATGTGCATTGATTATGCTTATGGGTTATATTGACTAATCATTATTTATGTTGTTTATGATAGCCATCATATTTAGTACATGTTTGTACTAACGCATACTTTGCCTACATTCTTATCAAATGTAGGGTCCGGCGACATTGATTCTCACACTCGTGGCTAGGTTCATAGTTGATCAAGGAAGGGAAGATTTGGTGAGTCGTCATTGTGTTCGAGGATTTGACCACCATTGTCCTTTATGTCTTTCTTTTATGTTGTGGACTATTGTATGGGTTGTGTCACAAGATTTATTCATGTTGTTTAGATGATTTGAGACAATTGTATTAGACTTCCGCTTTATTTTATAAAGACTTCGATAGTATTGAAATGTTTTAAATTCCTGCACCATTTTCTATTACTTTATGTTATGATATGCTAAGGGGCTTGTATGAGGCCTCTCAGGGTCTTGTATGCCTTGTTACATCTAGATGGGGTACCCCCAGGTCGTGACATCCTAGGGCAAAACCCTACGAAAAAATCAAAGTAGAACACTACATTCAAGATTCTTTCCATCTTTTTCAAGATTCTTCTTCAAGGTAAGTTCTTCTCCAAGAATTCCATTCTTTCCAATTCAAATTCCATCATACAATTATGAATCATTAATGAAAATCATAATTCTTTGCCATAGTGATTTCAAGAAAGTAATTCAAGAATCTCAAGAAAGGTTTTCTCGATTGTTCTCCTTCAAGCTAGGGTTTCAAGGCTTCTAATCAAGTCCTTTTCCAAGATTTTTCAAGAACCTTGTTCTTTCAGGTATGTAAGACAATCATAGTGTTGGACTACTTCGTCCTCACGCCGTACATCTACTTTCAAATCAGTAAAAGAGTAATCTAGGTTTCTATCTATAGATTTGAGCATTCTTGAGATAAGTTGATTTTGAGTTCTTGATTTCTTGTTTCTACTTGAAATTCTATTCCTAATTATTGAATTGTTATATGTTATGTATTAAGATTCTTGAGTTGATTCATTCATGTCTATATTTCAGCATGAACCCTATGAATATGAGTATTCTTGAGATGAGTAGTATCGTTGAGTTCTAAGTTCTTGAGTTCTAAGTACTGAGTTTCCATATTGCTATTAAAATCTCCTTGTTGGGTCGTTCATGTCCATAATTCTGTATGAACCCTATGAATTGAGTTATAAATCTTAAGAAGTTTTTTAAAGTAAATACTTGAGTTTTAAACTGAGTTTTTGAGGAAGTAAAAATGAGTTCTGAGAAAGAGTTTCTAAAACATTATTAGTATGACAATCGAGTATGCCATCAATGTTTAAGAAGTATGGTATCTAGTTATGCCATCAATGTTTATGCAGTATCACTTCCCGAGTCATCAATGATCATATCACAATATGTTTTGATATATTTTTGAAAAAGAGTTTTTAAGTATGAATTGAGCAAGAGTATACAGAAGTATTCCAAAATGTATCAATTTTTGCATTGATAAAAGAGAAACTTTGATTTCTAAATGAGTTATGAGTTCAAAAGATATTTCAAGAACAGTTACCTCTTTTAAGAGGGTAGTTTGGACAATTATCTCAAACCAGAGGAAGAGTTATGTTTTTAAACATATGAGCATGAGTATATATTATTGGGAGCAGTATTGAGCACCGATATGAGAACGAGTTCACACAACTTAAAGTTCTCATAAACCATGTATGACAGCATGGGTAAAGGGTCATACTTTTTAGATGATTCCTTATTGCTTTTTAAGCATAGCTTAGTGGATCTACTTAGTTGAGGTGTCCTATATCCTGGTAAGGTATAAGATAGTTCTGGCAGCTTGGGCGAGACGTTGTATCATCATGTAGCTCATAGTGATGGTTGCCAGTTAGAGAATCTCCCAATAGAGTTAAAGTGTATTTTTATATATCACTTACTATGTTGAGTTCATAGATGAGAAAGTATTTTGTATAGCTTTAAATGATTTAACTCCTTTATTTCTTTACATTCAGCTTGAGTACATTGTTATCTATTGCAGTCATTTCAATCAGTTATTTAATATTCAGCTATATGACTTACTCGTACATTCAATGTACTGATGTCATTTCACCTGCATCTTTTAATGATGCAGATACGGGTTCTTAGGATCCTCAACAAGAGTCTGTTAAGATCACTTCATCCGCTCGTCAGCTTTCGAGAGGTCTCCTTGCTTCCGGAGGACACCGTAACACCCTGTATCCGAAACATACCAAAAATGCAGATTTTGAGAAGTTGCAGGTGCAACTTATGGTCACCATCCACGGACCATAGGTCAGACCACGTCCCGTGCTAGTGGTCTGTGGTTCACCACTTCAACCCCTCCCCAAACCAGCTCAGAAAAATTAGCTAAGTCCCGACTCACGGACAGACCCACGGTCCGTAGATCAGACCACGGTATGTGGTCTGTGACCATGGATCGAGATCTCCTTTACCCAACCTCTGACATGAACTACTGTCAACCAGCACGGACCGTCATTCGATCCACGGTCCGTAGGTCTGACCGTAGATGAGGGTTAGCAGCTTGTTAGATGAAAATTATTGATTGGTCAACTTCATATGGTCATAAATCTTAGCACAAAATGAATTAGGTGTCCTATGACCTATGATATCATAGATAATTGAATTATCTTTCCAACGCCACCGAGTTTGCTAAATTCTGACCTCCGAGTAAAAGGTTATGATCGTTTTAGTGAAGCCCTATCGGGCAGACTCCACCTACGGACCCAATCGACGGACCGTAGATTGAGTGACGGACCGTATGTCCAATCCGTCAGTCACTCCTACAGCAATTAAGTCAGGGGTCTTTTGGTCTTTTCCTATTTTGTTTAACCCCTAAGATACGTCATTTTGACCCTAAATCATGAGGTTTTAGTCAGTTTAAACCTAGAAACATAATTGGAACTTACCTTAGTCAAAATCATTAATCAAAACTTAGAAAATTAGAAGCAAGAGAGGAGAGAAAGGTCAAGAACCCTAGTTCAAGAACACAACAAGGTTCCATCCGTTCCAGCCCCGAAATCAAAAGATTTCTCCATGGAATTCGTCACCAGGTATGTGAGATTTCACTAGTGGGTTCCTTTCACCCATTAGGTCCCTAGAATTCAGTCAGATTCTTGATTCCATGATTATGAACAGACCTAGGGTTTCTAGAATTACAACAGATCATCATGAATTAGTTATTTAAATG
>JAJOOR010015982.1:0-19555 GCA_036250505.1 Solanum acaule | reverse complement strand
GGGGGGGGGGGGGGGTATAAGAGAAAGAACTTACATCATTGAAATCTTCTTGTACTTGTGAGGAAATTGGATTATTACTAATAATCCCATTAGATTCAATCTTCTTATTCTCTGTGAAAAGATAATAATTAATTAATTACCATTCAACAATAATTTAATTTTTGAAGCTCTATAGAAATTAATTAAAAAAATAAAATAAAATAAAATAAAAAATCAGTACCTTGAGAATTAATTGTTGGCAATAAACGAGCTGAAGTTGTGTAGGAAATTAGTAGTAAAACCATAAGAGAAAGAAGAAATACAATATTTTTTTGCTCCATTTTTTGCCTTTGATTTATTGATTTTTTTGCTTAAATTTCTTCTTTTTATTGCCTCTGTGTGATGATGAGAGAGAGAGAGAAAAAAGACAGAGATGAGAGATAGAAGAATAGAGGTGTTGGGAGTTGTATAAATAGCAAGAATTTTAAGAGAATGCCAGCAAAATATTGTTAGTCAAAGTTAGTGTCATCATCGAATGAACGGGTTGAGTTAAATTTGAACATATCAAAATAAATTGAGTTAATAAACGAATGAAATGATTTACAATTATAACATTGGGGATAGAATGATTATAAACTTTTGACTCTGTTTGATTCAAGGTTAAAAGTCGAAAGTTGTTAAACATGAAAGTTTATTTATTGAGTGAGTTAGTATAGTAAGAAGTTCAAAACCGTGATTAAAATGAACCGAATCATGGATCATATGGAAATTTAAGTAGCTCAATTGATCAACGGTTATAATTTATATTTTATTTATAAATGTTCGATTTACTACATCCCGACCTTCGATTAAAAAAAATCAAAACAATCAGGGGTTGTAACATGACTTGTCCAGCTCTTATTAAGTTCTTTTTTTTTGTTTATTATAATTTATTTTAGTACGTAATAAATTTTTTATTTATTTATTATGATTATATAAATTGTATATCATATAATTGTTTTTAAAAAAATTTAATAATATTTTCTTATAAGTTAATTTTAGCTACATACATATTTCATTTGCATCAACCAACTTTTAGATAAATTGCATTAAGTTAATAAATAAATTACAAAAATCTCAGCAAATTAAATTATATTTTAATGAATTAATTTTATTATTCATAAGCAAAAAGCCAAAAGTCACGTGAATAAAATAAAAGAAATGAAAAGAACTTAAAACCACTCATTTTCTCATTAGTTATTAGTTGCTATCTAATATTGTACCTGATGAACTTTTGGATACACCACATATATTATATGTATGTATCGATCTGAATATATACCTGTAAAAATTTGACACGTATATTTATGCACTAGACTAATCTCATGCAAAGAAGAAGAATATATTGAATTTTCTTGGACGAAAATTTATATTTCATAAAAATTTCATTTCAGTTTTTCTTTTATGTTCTTCTCATAATTTTTGGTTCCACAAGCCCATAAACAATATTTATGTGCACCTTTTGCTATATTTTATAGAGATTTAAAAATATATATACACCTAGTCATTGAAAAAAAAATTAATTTCTTCATTTTAAATTTTAGTAATCAGAGTTATTTGTACATATAATTAGGTGTGTGCATTCGATTTTTCAGTTTGGTTTTGCATTATTCGGTTTAGATTTTTCGGTTTTTGGTTTTGTAAAAGTGTAACCTAATCCGATCCAAAATAAGTTTGGTTTGGTTTGATTTTCCTCTATTCGGTTAGACTTTTTTCGGTTTGGTTATTCGGTTATGTCAATAATTAATAACATAATCAAAGTAATAATATTTAATTTCTTAAATATACTTTCTAATATAAATCATAAGTAACACTTAAAACACAATATTTTTTCATTTTAACTAATTGTGTTCTAGATAGATTAATTATAAGTAAAATTATATAAATACAAATAAGGTTTTTAAATTTTGTTGAATTTACAATTTTATAAAACTAATCAAGTTGTACATAAATTGATACCATCCATTACCACAGTTATAAAATAAATAATCTCAAATCATAAGTTAAGAACACCATATAAGAAGATTTTCAACTTATTCTTACATTAAAGGTTTTTTTTCTATTATGAAATTTTTATTTTTAAAAAAGTGTTCCGATTAAATACTTTCGAAAAAAGTGCTAAATTTTGAAAGGCCCAAACAAACAGCACCAAAATTGTTTTATAGTAAAAGAGAATCATGTGAACACACTGCAAGGTCATAGAAAACAGTAATTATTACAGATTGTCATTATCAGTGGTACATATTATGGTTTTTTCATAAACAAACAAAGTTTATTGTGGGTCTTTCTGCTAGAAAAAAAAAACCATATAATTAGAAAGTAAAATTAATAGGGCCAAATATTTACTGTAGTAATTACAGAAAGGAAGTCAACTAGTCAAAACTTTGGACTTAGGCAAACAGCTGTTTTCAACTAACCCAATTCATCTCTACAAGAGTTTTTTTTTCCCAATTTATACCTTCTGTTTGATATTTATTTATTTTTTAAAACGACACTTTACAATATAAAATTTATTTATTTCTGTTTTTATAGAATAAATTGTATTTTTACATAATTAATAAAGAAATTGCTTTTTTAGAAAATATTTTTTAAAAAAGAACCTCCGTAAAGGTTCTCTAGTTCTAACTTTTCTTTTTTCTAACTATATATACATAAAATATAAAATAATATATATATATATAATATTTGTATGCATGTGTGTGGAATATAAAAAACAAAAAGATAATCAAAGAACTTTAATTTTGACTTACACATTAAGGTAGACGTATAATTTATTTTAATTCCACTACAAAGTTAAATATACTTCTGATATTAATAATCATGGTTTATATGATTTGTCTTTTTATTTTGTTTTCTTACTATTTAACTCTATCTAGAGAAGTATATATTCTCTTCCTATTTATTTGTCAAATATTTTCTAATTTGATTTGTCTTTTTATTTAGTATCATTTTTGTCAAATTAAGAAGAACAATTTTTTTTCTATTATATCTTCTACTTATTAACATTGAGTTAATGTCTTTGAAAATTATAGTGAGTAAATATGTTTAAGACTCTATCAATTAATAAGGGTAAAATGATAAACTCACTATATCGATCATTATTTTCTTAATAAATGTATCAAGTTAAAATTTGATCAGTAAAAAAAGACGGAGGGAGTATATAAAATTCGAATCATATAGAGGATTATGCTTGCTGACTTTCTAACCACTAGCATGCCAGAATATTAAATATGTAAGCAATAAAATGTGAATGCTATTAATTAACCAGATAATAGTACATAATAAAACAAAAACACACGTTTAGGTTCTATTCATTGTATTAATTATACAATCAAATCACTTCATTGTTTTTATAAAAATAAAAACAAGTGAATTTTTATAATTTGTGTTTATTATTAATCTGAAAAAAGAAAAAGAAAACATGACCAAATTCAGTGGAAGCAAAAATATTACTATTCTTGATGTATAAAGTTATATTATGATACTTATATTCACAAAGCTGAGATTTCAACTTAATTAATTTAAAAATTTAGAACGCTAGCTTCAAATATTAATAATTAGGCTCTAAATATAATGATTTATTAATATAAATATATTATTTAAGCAGAAATTATTGAATTCAGTTGAGCTTCTAATATATTCAAATTTCTAATTGACCTTGCCCTTACTTGTGTTGATAACAAATTAAATATATAGCAAATATATTTTCTGTTAAATGAGAAAAGATATGTGCAAGGCTGTTCAATCAAGTGATAATAAGAATAAATTTAAAATTAATTATTGAGACATTTTAAAATTAAAATTATAAGAAACAAATATATATGAATCAAAGCACAAAACAGACAATTGATATTTGAAGATTAATCCTTTTCACACCTCTTTAAAAAGATTAATTAAAATAGGGGTTTTAGAATTATTTTACCTCTAATGATATTTGAAGATTAATCCGCACATCACCTCATAATTAATATAGTAACTATCAGAGTGAAATGAAAAAAAAAAAAAATTTAAAATTTTAAAATGATAGATACTTCCCTCATTCTTTTTTAACTTATCATATTTGAATTTTATGTCTTTAAAAAGTAATGATTAATATGAGTATTTTTATTTAAAAAGATACTCATATTAATTGATATATGGTCTTAGGTCTTGAAAATTAATTCGGAGAATAAATAATTAAAGTTGAAAGCAAAATAGAAAAAAATATATTTTTTCTTGATATGTTAATAGTGACAAGTAAAAATAAAAATTTAATTTTAAAAATAATGAATAAATAAAAATTTACAAAATAAAATATGTAATAATTATTTTTTTAAAAAGCAATATATAATTTGAGACAAAAAGAAAGGCAATAGTGGTGGGGTTGGGGTGGGGGTAGCGGGGGCAGTTGTAGTCCCAAGTTGATATTTGTAGTACTTGTCCATTATTAAAGTGCATAAATTGAGTAAATTTTCGGGAATTATTTGGTTTGAGGTATTAGATATAATAGTTCTAAGAATGAAAATGTATTAATGTTTTATTCTGTCCTTGATTGGAGATATTAGGTCGCGCTAGATTATTTTTTCCATTATTTATATCTTAGTGATGAAATAAGTTATTTTATATATAATGAAATAATTTATTTCAAGATAACTAATCTAAAATAATTTATTTCCGATCAAACGATTCCTCGTGGCTTTGACTTTTCCTGAGAAGAGCTACCCCATGCATATTATTAATCATATACTACTGTTTGTAAACATAATATATTATTGTAGTAATATCGAGAAACACATATTAATTGTTTTTTTTCCCAAAAAAAAAAACACAATCAAATCCTTGATTCTGTAAATGTATATCGATAAGATCAAACTATATATATAAAAGAATTATGAAACTTTTTAAAAATATTTGCCAAAAAGTCCAACATTGGACCATGAATAATTTAGAAGAGCCGTACGAACTCTATCTTCTATTTAAAAAAAAAAATAGTAACTCGATAAATCGATCCATCTACACGTTTTACTTTTATTATTATATGAGAAAAAATTCATATATAATGTTATTATCAATTTTCTTTCGATAAAATGTATTTTTTAATGTGATTTTAGATCTCTATCTTATTCTCTTTTATCATCTTTCTTTTATCCTAGTTTCGTACATCAAAAGGACAATATTTGGATGGAAGGTGAAAGCCGTTAAATCGAATATAGGAAGTGCAGCTTGACATGTTCCTTTGTAAAGGGAAATATTTGGATGGAAGGTGGAAGCCGTTAAATCGTATATAGACAACCTAACACGTGCCTTACAAAGGAGGTGGGCGCCTGGTAAGGCGCATGTCGGTGTACGCCTTACAATTAAAAAATATGAAAATAATATTAATATTTCTCCTTCATTATTTATTCAATCGTTTTGTTATTGTGTTTTCATGTTTAATTTTTTTTGTATTTTAACTATCTAATCTAAGTAAAAATTGTGAGTGATGCGGTCAAATCGTTATTTAGGTGTTTCGTTCAGTTCCGTTCGATTTTAAAGTTTATCAATTTAACGTGTTAGTTATCCATTTGTAGACATGCTAACCCATTAAGAAAAAAGCCTCAAATTGTGAAGAACGGATAACGTAGTAACAAAAAAAATCAAAACGACTATCAATTAAATATTAAACTCATTAAATTGAAGTTATACGATTTTTTTTAAAAAAAACTGACTGTATAATCCTTGTGTAATTTAAAATATTTAATTGGTTTCAATCTTTTCCATTAATTCTGGGAGTTGAGTGGACCTTCGTCTCCATTATATCAATAGAAAAAAAATGATCTTCCTCTTTTCACTTTCATGCAGTACAATTCAACCTAGTTTGTGACTCAGCACTATACATAACATTTATGTACACGTACTTCGATAAAAATAATTTTTAGCAACAATTGTTATTGTCGTTATAAACTTTAGCGATATTTATAAATAGTGCTAAAAAATAATTATCACTAGTAATTGTCTCTAAAAACATATATAATAATAATTAAATCAATCGTTAATTAATTGACGCTAAAAATGATATAATGTAATTGATACACCTTATATAAGAGTGACTCTGCCACATGTATAAATAATATTTTTGCTAATCAAAATAAGTTGACTTGAAAAAATGTGCAACTTTTCATACCAAGTCCGATACAATAATTAACCTAGAAAACAAAGTATGAAAGTGATTATACTTTATTCATTCCTTTTCAATTGTTACGTTATGCTTTTAGAGAGTTAATTTGACTTACTTTCAAAGTTAAATTAGATTAAATTAATTTATATTTTAAAATAAAAATTTAGATATTTAAAAACTATAAAAAAATATAATAAATTACAATTTTTTTCTTTAAAAGATTAGTTAATCTTATTGTCATCTGTATAAAATATTTATTTTATTTAACTATATCGAAAAGAAAACTATGACAAATAAAAAAAACGCAAAAATATATTGTTATCAGGGATTTTTATCTTTTTAGGGAATATACAGGGAAGTCTCAAATGGGTAAATTAATTATTACTCTACAAAGATTTGACTGCAAATATTTTTTTTAGTGGGTTGGTTGTTAAAATATTGTAATTATTTGCTTGGAAGTGTTTCATTTGTCAAGAAAAGAATTTTACAATAAAGTATCAACATGACTACGCGTGAAAATTAGGAATTATTGGTACCTTCACATATAACCATAGCATAAAAAATAAAAAATAGAGCATGATGGATATAATTTTTTTGAATTTACACATGCAAAAAAATATATAATAAACTCCGTATGTGTTAACTAGATTATTCTTTTCATTATTTTCAATAAAAGTTATGTTAGTCTGATAATCTACATAAAATTTATTAAATCGTAATAAATTCTCATCATATCGATATTATTAGGATGTATTCATTTAGTAATGACATGAATTGAATTTAAACAGAATAACAAAGATTGATATGATTTCAACTTATTTATACACTGAAATTAAAATATAGATATTTTTTACATTATTATTATAATTTAACCACTATTTTTTTAGGTTATTATTTCAAGTTTGCAAATAACTTAGGTTTTTTAATAAATATTTTTTAGTGCTACTTCTTCTATAGATTCTAATGAATTGAATGTCATCAAATCATCAGTTACCTCATCAACTTTGGAAATATTTTCCAAAGTCTAAAAGTAAGACCCTTTTATTTCATGCAAATATTATAAAAATAATACAATACTGATAGGTCTTCCTCTTAATTTCTTTGTGGAAAATGTGAACATGTAGTCTTTTCTAAAAGCTTTATTTATCATAGGGAATAGACATATATATCATTCTAATATGATAAGGACAAGAAAAATAACTATCCTAAAGTTTGAAAATAAGAAATGCTTTTGAAAATTAAAAAAGAGATAAGACCTAGGGCCATGTCTCATTCTTTTCACACCACACATGCCTTATCAAATGATGTACTTTATTTAATTCCCTTTTTGTTATAGTGAATTACGAAATTAAATATGGAACACTAAATTTTGATCCTTAAAAAAAAGGTAACAAAATCCACTTGTCGAATCTGTTTGATGGTTGTACGTTCTAAAAATTTAATACCCTTCGTTTTAATTTGTTTCTTATCTTAGTATTTTGGAATACTTGAGGTCTAGGAGCAGACTAAAGTACTATTCGTTGTGGATTTAACAAAATTTAATAACTTTGACAAAAAATCTATATTATATTAAGAAATTCATTAAATATGTGCAAAAGTTGTTTTTTCAGAACTTAATAAATTATCTTTTTTAAACTTTCGAATCCATAATAAACTCAAATTTGAATTTACTTCTAATAATTAGGTCTCGACCTTTTTTGGGTATGATCTTCTCAATAATTAAGTTACCGGGAGAATGTGAGTTGATTAGTACATGTGATCTAGGAGAAGATGCACATATGCCCCGGGAGGTGTGGGTGATTGGTTATAGTGAGAATGAGAGGAGGTAGAGCTAGGTAGGTTGAAGAAGTCTTGGGGTGTGTGAGATTAGACAGAACATGAGACATAACACATTTGTAACTTATTGAGAACATAGTTCCATATAGGAAGATATGAATGTTGAAGATTAGGGTAGAATGTTAGTAGGTAGCGTTGAACATGTCTAGTTTCCTTTAATTTTCAGTTTTGTCAATACTAATCTCCTACTATCTTATTATTTCATTTTAGTATTACCTATTCAATTATCATATTATTTGTGTTGCTATTGTTCTCATCACTTATGTATCTTATTATTTCATTTTAGTATTACCTATTCAGTTATCATATTATTTGTGTTGCTATTGTTCTCATCACTTCTGTATTTGTTTTACATATTTATTGTTTGATATGTTTTACTTAAGCCGATAGTCTATCAAAAACAACCTTACCTTCACGAATTAAAAACAAACTGGTATACATCACCTTCACAAAACCCTACTTATTGGATTATGCTAGGTTGGTGGTTGTTGTACTCACAAATGGGTGGTATTATTAGATACATTTTTAATGGTTTTTCATTTTTTAAATAATAATGATGTTTTATTACTACCTACTAAATCAAGAGATACAATATCTTTCACCAGTCACCACACATGCCTTATCAAATGAACGTACATTATTTTTTCAAAAATAAATATGAAACACTAAATTTTAAACCTAGAGAAAAAGTAAATTATAGTAATAGAATATTTCAAGTGGCTTTAGTCAAAATATTGTACTACTGTTTCAAAGGATCATAATTATAACGTGTCACAAGAAGCTTCTTCCTTGATTTTAGCTTTAAAATTTTATTTTTTTAAAAAAATTAAAAATTGTTTTGTCTTCTAAAATTATTAAAGGACGTTAGCATGACACAACTTTGTGCTTGTATTTTTCATTCATAAATATTTGAAAATTCATGATATATCTAAGGTTATACAAATATTTATACATATTCATATATTTTAAAACATAGTAGCTCATGGTAAGAGATAGAATCAAAATTTTAAATGTATGTAAATTTTAAATTTTAAAATAGTAATATAACATATTAATATTCAGTTATGAATTTAATTTTTGTGTATATTATTCAATGACATTCTTAATATATATTAAGAGTTTTGGCTTGAAATTATTATCTTGAATCGAATATGTAGCTGTAGCTTAATTTTCTGACTCCGTCACTATTCATAGTTTACCAAGATTTTTCATATCTATCTCACCTACTTCCTTTCTTGGAGTCCTTTAGCCTTCAAAATATTCATTTTAATTTGCAATAAGATGAATTGTAATTGTAGAAATATGATCATTTAGAATGTCATAATCTTTTTTTCTGAATCACAATTTGAGACATCAATTTCAACATGTCAAAATCATTTGACTTGAATTACATTATTTTTTTTTAAACTTCTAAAGTAATTGTACTCAATTTTGCACCATGGAAAATTAGATCTTCAATTAATATTCCATTCTCTCAAAATGTCTATATATAGACAATACAAGAGTGATCCTTAAAATTATAGCCACAATTAGGAAAGAATATAGAAGAGGGCAAGGGTAACTTAGGTTTCCTCTAATTTTTGAAGTCCTTGAAAAGGATGCTACATAAATAAAATATTTTCTAAATAATAATCTTTAATTAATACTTCCAGCATTGATTTGATACTCTTCAAGGATTAATAAATAGAATGATAATTTTATATCATCATAATACTGCTCCCTCTGTAAATTTTTACTTGTCCAGTGAAACGGATATTCACTTTTAACATATCAAGAGAAAATTATATACTGTATATTTTTTTTTATATTTTACTTTCAACATTAATTACTTATTTTTCAAATTATTTTTCAAGTCCTAACACTATACATCAATTAATAAATGTATTATGATTAAAAAAAAATACTCATAGTAGACTATTAAGTCATCTAGTTTTGGGAAATGAAATGAAAGAAGATTAAAACATTAATAACAAGGATAAAATAAGTCTAAAATAAAAAAAGTATCTGCTAATTAAATTGAATAAGTAAAAGTGAACGAGGAGAGTACATCGTTTCAAATTGTTAGTCTTATTAGTTTGTTTGACCACAAAAATTATGTGAAAACACATAGTGAGTGACATGTGTTGTAATGTCCACATGCATGAAAGTGAAAGACAGTTACTTTGGAGGGGAAAAGGCATAAAATTCCTCTCAAACTTATACCGAAAAGTCAGTTACATTACACGCTTTAACTATTATTATGACAATCTATTACACATACTTATTTTTTATCTTCATTTAATTTAGCAAATTAAATTACTTGCATTCCATGAGAAAAAATAGTTTATGAATTTATGATTATACACAAACTATCAGGCCGATAAAGATAAAAATTTTATATCATGGTCGGTGATTTACTATGATAATTTATAAGGGAGTTTACACTCTGAGAATTCGATGCACAAAGTATTTCATTATAAGGTCATATACATGTCATACAAACATAATATTTTATTACAGTTCAAGAAAGTTTGTAAAGTTCAACATGTTTTTCTTCCATCATTACATATAAGACTTTGATCATAGTTCAATGGTCAGAATATGGTAAACAGGCTAAAGTATCTTGGATGGTTTATACAGTAATATTATATAATTATTTTTATTTTGGTATGAGAGAAAATTCAGTGCTAATTAGCCTAACTTAGAATTTTAACTTTATTGAGAAATATAGAAAAGATGATGACCCCAAAATGGAGATTTGGTTATATTCATGATTATTTCCATATATAATGGATTGGTCAATAATTGACACAAATTAGGAGGTATTCCAAGAATTTTATGTATAACTACTGCTATAAAAATTGGTTGGAGTGTTCGAGAGCAATAGTAAAATTATCTTTGTATATGATATATTGAATATAAGTTTGAGTCATGAAATTAATCATTAATATTTACATCAGGATAAGTTATCGATGTTATGTTTCCTTAAGATATATATACGATTTTTCTCAAATTTTATGTGAACGTGGAATGTTTAATGCTCTCTGAATTGGTATTACCCAAATTGGAGAAGTTCACACCACAAAGAAGAAAGAAAAATAATAATTCTCCTACCCACTTCCACTTAGATGAAATGTCATTGTTCTTCATAATCTTTTGTGGTCTTGGATAAGCTTAAAATAGTTGTTTCTCCTTTTATTGCATCTCTTCATGATTGATGGTGAAATTTAAATAATTTATTTT
This sequence comes from Solanum acaule, assembly GCA_036250505.1. Lineage (NCBI taxonomy): Eukaryota > Viridiplantae > Streptophyta > Magnoliopsida > Solanales > Solanaceae > Solanum > Solanum acaule. The sequence goes on along the minus strand of JAJOOR010015982.1, from coordinate 8,343 downwards.
GACTTGTTATACTTCACCTAAAAAAAAATATTTAACTACAAATTTATCATCAAATAATTTGTAATTAATAAATAATTTTTTCCGAGACATTGTGATCTGTGCCTATAATCTGAATGAATCATAATAATTCGAGTCTCTTTCTTGATTAAAAGATAAAGAATTATCACCAATAAAGACTATGGTGAAATGATAAGTATTTTTCTATCAGTAATCAGATGTCTTGAATGTGAATGTTTTACCCTCCAATACCGACTTTTCGGCGTGAATCTAAATTTTAATGGAAATCAAGGAGGATACTGGACACAGGATGGAAATCGCGAAAAAAATAATTTTCACATCAAAGAGATACATATAAGATTTATTAGCAATAATTAATGACAAGTTGAGATGGCCGAGTTGGTCTAAGGCGCCAGATTAAGGTTCTGGTCCGAAAGGGCGTGGGTTCAAATCCCACTCTCAACAATTTTTTTCTTAGAAAAAGCCCAGCCCAATCTGCAACTGGATGAGTTTAACTTTGGGCCCAAAAGAATTCCGTTATGTAGCCCATTACTACTTGAGTGGAGGCCCATTGACCAACTTGCTCTCAATATCAACTATTAAGCCATGAAATATTTAGAGAATATTTGAACTTTTTGTAAATTGAAAGAAGTTTATAATAACATCACCTAAGATGTATATGGAGTAGTCTTTTGATATTTGTTCCTTTTTTATGGGGAAATTACATGGTTAAGCAAATATATACTAGTTAATTAGTCATCATAGCTATAGTTTTAGTTAATTATCACTTGAGACTAACATTTAGTGATAATTACGTGGGCTGGGGTTTCAATTTTGTATAATTCGCACGTTTGTATAGTTCGAAATTTGTATAATATAATTTGTAAAAATTTTGTATAATGTAATTTTGTATAATATAATTTGTATAACTGTATAAAGTTTAGATGTTCTTGTTTGTATAAATTCATTATTTCGAGTTTATACAAAAATAACTCAATTATACAAACGTACACGCGAATTATACAAATCCGCGAATTATACCAATGAAGCAGCTTAAACTGTAGCTACAATCCGTAAATATTTGTATAAATTTGTTATTTCGAGTTTATACAAAAATAACTTAATTATACAAACTCACCCCGCGAATTATATAAACAAGGCAACTTAAACTGTAGCTACAACTTGTAAATATGTAAACTATAACTGTGAAGCATAATTAAGTTTATTATAATGGTTATTTGTGAAAATTCCTCATTTTTTATTTGGGGTGGGGGTGGGGGTGGGGGTGGTCATTTTAAATTAACCAAATATTGTAGAGGATATGCTTTAAACCTCAAATCAACAATTGAGTAATGAGAGTAAGAGTTCGTTTGGATTGACTTAAAAAAATAACTTTTAAAAAGTAACTTTTTAAAGTGCTGAAAGTTATTTTAAAAATAAGTTTGGATAAAAGTGTTGCAATTGAAAAAAAGTTATTGATGTGTTTGGCAAATAAGTGTTGTTAAACACTTTTTTTTTATCAAAATGTTTGAAATATCCTTAAAACTGTTAACATAATAAAAAGTTGATTAATCTAAGGTTTTTATTTCTAAGAAAAATTAAAACAAAATTAATTTATATTTTAATTCAATTTCAATAGCTTAATATTTAAGTTAATTTTAAATGTGCAACTTATTTTAAATTTCAAAAATATATAATTTGAATAGATCACATGAAAGAATTTAGGAATTGTTTAAAAGAATTAAGGGTAAAAAAGTAATATACTTGGTCAAAGTAGAATGACTTTTAAGTAAAAAAAAAATAGAGATCACCCTACTTTTAACTTTTGACTTATTTTAAATTATTCTTATAATTATCAAACACTCTCACAAGTCAAAAACTGTCCATCCAAACGGGCACTAAAACGTAGGAACAATAGCAAGTAATCACTTGTGAAGACTTTATCTAAAATATAGTTTATTTTTTATAATTATTTATAAGTTGGCAAACTTCATATATGCATTTGTTGTTGCTACTTCTTCACTTCTTTTTCTTCTGCATTGCAACTTCACACAAATACTTGTATAATTCATAGTTAATGTGTTTCTGAATTATTTGTACGTAATTTAAAAGGAAATTTGATTTTCAATTCGAATGCATACTATAATCTAAAAGTAATTGTGATTTTAATTACCATTTTCATCGATTAAAAAAAGTACCTAATTTCAAAGATAGATTCTGAAGTTGGAATATATCCAAACTTTATTCAACTTCAAATATGAAATCAAAAGCTAATAATTATTTTTGAATTAACTTAGTCAGTGCAAGACTTTGTTCTATATAGTGTTGACTCTACCATCATTATGGATCAAGTTTAATTAAATTCTAGATAGTTTCTATTATGTCCATCCTTATTATGATAAAATATCTTTGATTAGATCATGATATATTTTGCTAGATCAAAGTGAAAAAGTTTATATTGGATGTAACAAGCAACAACTTATAGGAAAGATCAAATTACATTTAAATTTTACATCTGAGTGAGAAAAAAAACTTATTCATAGCAAGGTAAAGATGACTCAGTAATATATAAAATATGATCACGTTAATAACATGTCATCAAAGGAGATAACATCCGAAACCTATGGCCCATTAAGACTAACCTATTAAGTATCAATCCACCTTATATTTATATAATTATGAAAAAGACTAAAAAAAAAGAAGAAGAAACTGAAAACGTTCACTCTAGAAAAGGAAAGCAAAATTATACAAAAAGATAAAGAGACTAACGAATTTTGTACATTCAAGGGCAAATATATCAAATTTAGCAATAGAGCATTACAATTCAAAAGTTTGCTAAGAGGAAAACTAAGAATTTCAATTTATAATAATACATTAAATTGTCATACTTCCATAATTATGATTTTTTAACCTTTTAAGTTTTAAAGTTTCCAACAAATATTTCAATTGATTTATAATATAAATAAATATAAAAGGAAATCTCATTTCCGCGCCCATATTAAATCAAAATTAAAATTAAAATTAATTTTTTTTTTTTAAAAAACAAAAACAGTTCCTTTAGGCATATTCACCAACTTCTCTCACTTCACTTCACCATTTCCGCCGCCGGCCACCGCAGATCCACCATGGACGACGGCGACCGAAGAGCACTAGATCTAGTCAAAGAGCTAGTACACCGTTTACTTTCCACTTCTCCGCCGTCCTCCACCGCCAACTCCCACCAGTCCACTACCTTAAACCCTAACTCTATCATACCTTCCGATCAACAGTATCACCAAGCTCTGAGATACGCCATTCGCATACTCTCCAGTCGAATGACACCTTCAATTGCTGCGGATGAGTCCGCAATGGTGGAATCCATTAAGCGACGGTTAGCTACTCAAGGTAAATCGTCTGATGCCTTAACTTTTGCTGATGTATATACCAAATTCTCGTTGAAAACAGGACAGGGTAGTGTAAGAAACAAATGGGCTGTTCTTTATTTGCTTAAAACTGTCTCCGAAGATCGGAAAATTCAAAAACATCAGTCTACTTCTGTAGCACCTAATGGATTTCTAAGCTCTGCATTGTCGGGTGGTTTACCGGAATTGGTTGGAAGTGAATTGAATGGTAATTTCGGGCTCAGAAATGATTGTTCTAAGGTTTTGAATAATGTGCAGGGTTACACGGATAGTAGTAAGGATTCTAGGGGTTTGGTGGGTAAATTGGGTGAAATGGAGAAGGGCTATAGTGATGGTAGTATGAGTGATGATTTTCAGAGTTTGAATTGTGTAGGTGATAATTCGAGAGTTTTGATGGGTAAAGGTAAAGTAGGGAAGGGATGGAGTGGAGGGGTTTTGATGGTTTCCAAGGATCCGGAGAACTTACGTGATATGGCGTATAAGGAGTTTGTGAACTTGTCGAAGGAAGAAAATGAGGTATCTGAGGATGTTTTGGTGAGGGATGTGCTGTATGCTTGTCAAGGGATCGATGGGAAGTATGTAAAGTATGATAAAAATGAGGATGGCTATGTGTTGCCTGATTGGATGAAAGTTCCAAGGGCTACGAGAAGTGTTGTTAGGAAGCTTTGTGAGCTCGGCTGGTTGTTTAGGAAAGTCAAAGGGTACATCTCAGATAGTATGAATCAGTTCCCTGCTCAAGATGTAGGCACAGTTGGACAAGCGTTTTGTGCTGCATTGCAAGATGAGCTTTCAGAGTACTATAAATTGTTAGCGGTGCTCGAAGGGCAGGCAATGAATCCAATACCGTTGGGTTCCGAGAGTGCATGTTCAGGGAGTTATATGTCTCTAAGAAGACTGTCAGTTTGGTTTGCTGAGCCAATTGTGAAGATGAGATTGATGGCTGTTTTAGTTGATAACTGTAAAAGCTTAAAGGGTGGGGCAATGGCTGGTGCAATTCACATGCATGCCCAGCATGGTGATCCGCTTGTTAATGATTTCATGAAAAGGTTGTTGCGTCGGGTGTGTTCCCCTCTTTTTGAGATGGTGAGGAGATGGGTGCTTGAAGGAGAACTTGAAGATATATTTGCTGAGTTTTTCATTGTGAGTCAACCTGTAAAAGACGAGTCCCTTTGGAGAGAAGGTTACCGACTTCATGCTGCCATGCTTCCTGCTTTTATTTCTCAGTCTCTTGCCAAACAGATTTTAAGGACCGGTAAATCTATCAACTTTCTCAGAGTTTGTTGTGATGATCGTGGTTGGGCTGATGCTGCAACAGAAGCAGCAACAGCTGTTGGAACTACAACCACGAGAGGAAGTCTTGGGTATGGCGAAACTGATGCACTTGAATCTTTGGTTACAGAAGCAGCAAAAAGAATCGATAAGCATTTACTTGAACTTATGCACAAAAGGTACAAGTTCAAGGAACATTGTCTTGCCATTAAGCGCTATTTGCTTCTTGGTCAAGGTGATTTCGTACAATATCTAATGGATATTGTTGGTCCTGAGCTATCTGAGCCGGCTAATACTATTAGCTCATTTAAGCTGGCAACCTTGTTGGAGAGTGCTATCACATCATCTAATGCGCAGTATGATGGTTGCGATATACGCGCTAGATTAAGGGTTAAGATGATGCCACATAAAACTGGAGATAGAGGGTGGGATGTCTTTTCTCTGGAATATGATGCAGGTGTTCCTTTGAATACAATTTTTACAGAGTCTGTAATGACAAGATATATAAGAGTCTTCAATTTTTTATGGAAGCTTAGAAGGGTAGAACACGCGCTAACTGGTACTTGGAAGACAATGAAACCAAATTGTATCACTTCCCACTTCTTCTCCAAGTTGCCACAGACTGTTAAGTTGCAGTTGATTTTGACATCAAGAAAGTGTCAAGTTCTTTGGGATGAGATGAATCACTTTGTTTCTAATTTGCAGTACTACATCATGTTTGAAGTTTTGGAGGTTTCATGGTCTAATCTTGTGAAAGAAATGGAATTATCTAAAGACCTTGATGATCTTCTTGCAGCACATGAAAAGTATTTGTTTTCAATTTTAGAGAAGTCTTTGCTTGGAGAACGTTCTCAGGAGCTTAACAAGACACTCTTTGTTTTATTTGACCTGATATTGCGCTTCCGAAGCCAAACAGATCGACTATATGAAGGCATTAATGAGCTGCAATCAAGGTATCGATCTTTTCTCTCCATCTCTAAATGAAATTTGGATTTTTTCTAGTATTTCAATGTTTCTAACAGTTTGTATCTCCTCATAAATTTCAGGACTTCAGAAACATCAACTAACTCTCGTGATAAAGTCAAATCACGGGGAAAGTCAAATGATAAAACTTCAGAACCAGGTTCATGGCTTGGTGAAGGCAGAAAAGCTTTAACTCAACGCGCTGGAGAATTCCTCAAAAATATGGGAAATGATATGGACGTGATTGGAAAGGATTATACAACCATCTTTGAGGGGTTCATTTCTCAGTTGCCCGTGCAGCAGCACATTGATTTGAAGTTTCTTATGTTTAGGCTCAACTTCACTGAGTTCTATAGTCAGATACAGCCAATTACAAGAGGGAAACTTTTCTAGAGTTGTGTCTATTTTACACTTACTGATTTGCAGTGCTCTTTCGTCACCTGCATCCAGTTATAGGGAAGAAAACTATGGGGATCTGCATCTATCGCAGATGTTTCACTGGCTTCTGGAAGTGTTCAGCATGTTTTCATTTGTCAAATCTCTACCATGCACACGATGAAAGACAGCTTCTTTGCCACCATAATGCAGGTCTACCAGTTTGCGAGTCATTGTTTAGCTTTAGGTGTCATATGGACTTCCCTCGAGAGTTTTTCTGCATTAAAATCTCTCCAATGCCAGTTCACATCATTCACCGATACATTTCTTCCTCTTCAGAAGCACACTTTCAGCTTCCAAGACCGGTACTGGTTGGTGCTTTCTTAATTTATATTGATGTTACTAACCATCATGATGCTCCATTGTAGTTCTGTTTGGGGTTCGATTGATTTGTTTTTTTTTGTTCTTTTTTGGCTGCTATAGCAAGCGGCTCGAAGCTTGTATATCTGTAATATAGTGTTTGTTCTTCAATTGGTAAAATTTTGATTTCCTTTTCAATTGTTTGTACTATCTTAGTGATTAGAAGATAATGTGTTGCTTCATTTGCCATTGCTTTTGTTGAAATGGACAATTTTGAGTTTTATCTCTTTTATGTACCAGTGTATAAGCTCTTAAATTCTTGTTATTTTCGTTTTTTGAACTGCTTGAGCCGAGGGTATATCGGAAACAACCTCTACCTCACAAGGTAGAGGGTAAGGTCTGTATACACACTATCTTCTCCAAACTCTAATTGTGATATTATAATGGATATGTTATTGTTGTTGTATATAAGCCTCTTAAAGCCAAAATAACTTGTCAACTTCTAACAGAAAGAATGGATGATTTAGTCAATTTTTAGGATAACTATTTAGTAAATGATCTTATTTTTTTCTTGCAACTTATGAATTTTAATAGTCTTAGATCTTTTTGAACAAATTGGAAATCTTAAGATAAAATGTTAAATCATGTTCTAAAGTTTGTATGTTATTGCAAATATTAGACGATAGAATAAATTTTTTTCGGTAGGGATGAACAAATCTGAAAGGTAATATTTCGAGGGTTATATTTGTAAAAGTTTTGAAAATAAGAGCAAATTGTAAATTGGGGGTATTTACATAGATCAGCCAAAGTGTATGACATTTTGTTTAAATTATATAAATTGTTTAGTTTTTTCAAATTAACATGTTGAGATGGCCGAAAGGGCGTTGGTTTAAATCCCACTCATTGTTTTTAATTTTTATCATCAAAGTTTACCTGTCCAGAAAAAAAAAAACAAATCATTCAAACAGACAATAACTAACTGTTTATTATACTTTCCTTTACGTGAGGAGTTCGAAAAAGGATAGTATTATAATGGTTTATAGTACACAATTTCACTCTATATTTCTGCTAAAGGGTAGTACTATAAAGAGCTTGTATTAAAGGTTACATTTCCAAATCATATAAAAATAACTTTACCAATCATGTTAAAGGCTCCTCTTCCATATTGCTATAATTTTCAGAAACAAACAGTACTTCAAACAAGTGACTAGGCAATGAAAAGTGTGTGTTACTTTTTATATGATATTTTTTTTTAGTTTGCTAAAAAGAAGATACAATTTTGTGTCTAATTTATAGTAGCATACATGTCCATTAATCAATAAAGAATTTTTAATAAGCATTATTAAGCATTTTTATTGGAAATCCAAAAATATTTAGTAGGCGTTTGGCCATGCGATACCATATCACGATATGGTATCGTGAGATGGAATCAGCGTTTGGACATGCGATTTTACGCTGATTCCATCTCATGATTTCATATCATGAGATGTGATTCCATATTCTCCAAAAATCATGATATGGAATTATATGGGAATTCCATATCATGATTTGAGATATTTTAATACAAAAATTGATCCACAAGTTTATATTTTGTTAAAACAACCCATATTTATATCTACTAACCATTTATTTCATATGTAAATAAAATATATAATCACATCATTACTTTTTAAAATTTATTATACTCACCAACATAAAATTATTATTCTTACCAACATATAGTCACTTCAACTCACACCAACCGATTGTTGAGTAATAAATTTATTTTGTGGCCTTAATAAGTGCACATTTATATTTTATGTGTAAGTTATTAGTATTTAGTTACATAGTTCCTATCAACTTTGTTTAAAGAGATAATATTTATTTTATGACTTTGCATTGTCTTGGAAGCACTATTTTTATTACTCTTACAAACATTATTTTTATGAAGTGCATTCTATAATGCTTCCAATTTATTTTATGTTCACTAAACTAATAT
>JAJOOR010015981.1:0-22569 GCA_036250505.1 Solanum acaule | reverse complement strand
TAAGTTATTAAGTTATACTTATAACTTGTAAGTTAAATAACTTAAGTTTGTAATTTTAAAAAATTAAATAAACAAAAAAGAAATGCTAATAAAAGTAAATAATGACAAAAATATTATTTTTTATTTTAATTAAAAATGATTTACCGGGACCGGACCGGAACGGAACCGGAATGAACCGGTACCGGTATACCGGTACCAAATCATGATACCGTTCCGTTCCGTGTACCGATTCAATGTATCCCATCCCGTCCCGAATACTACCGGACCGGAATGGTACCGGTACAACCCGTTCCGGTGCCCAGCCTTAACCTGAATAGAATCTTTGTTAGGTTCTTTTGAAATGTCAAGAAAGCTGACAGAAGCAAGCAATGAATTGCTTGGTCTAAAACTTATACACATAAGAAAGAAGGGAATTGAGTTTGATGTTGAAAAGACTATATTTGTAAAGCTTTCAGAACTTGAAAATTTCTTTGGACTAATTTTATGTGGAACAAATACTACAAAAGAAGGGACCTCATATATATAGTAGAATGGAGAGGTGGTTCTCACATAATTGTGGTGTGATTTGACAATTGAACTCAGTTGGATGCTCTAAATCTAATCATGTCTATTACTGGACTATGATAAATTATTATCAAATACCTCCAATGAAGAGATATGTGATCATATAAAAGGATTGTGCCAGCTACAAGAAGAAGAGGAAGAATGAGACAATAATGTAAGATGGATGTTAAATAACAATGGAAAGTTATTTGTTAGGGAGGTTATTAGACAGAAAAATTAATGGCTTTTTAAGGTGTTGAGATGCTTTTTAATTAAAGTGACTTTTTGCATATGGGGAGTTGAAGAAGTTCTCATTAATAGCAGAATTTTTTATTTTGTGGCGTGTTGTTGCTATGATCCAGTTTAGAGACATATTGAATAAGTGGAAACAAAAGATGTGGCTCCTAAATTGAAGCCTTTGTTTAAAGTTATACCTATATGTTTATTATTGTGTGAAAAATATGGAGAAGGAGCAAGGTTACATGCATCTTATGAAGAAAAGATGTCTAGAAGTAGCATGAAGATGGGTATTAATAGGAATAATCTATATTTAATGGCCAAAACTATGTTAATAAATATGTCTTCTTCATGGTCTGATTTGATTTAATTTATTGATTGAATCATTATTACCCTAGGATATGATGTATTCAAATTCTCTAGCTGAAGGTACATTTAAATGTAACTCTGATGGAGCTTGTAAAGTTAAAGCATTTAGGCTTGAATTGGAATATTTTATCACTCGAAATATTCTGCCTTTCTATGAAAATGGATTCTTTTTGTAGATGATATATAGGAGATTCCTTTGAGTGTTGCTTTAAAAGTAAGGAAGATTTTGAGATTGATGTAAGGCGTTTCAATAGTGGTGGAGCATGTGTATAAAGAGGAAAATAAAATTGTGAATTTTTTAACTTTTTTGCAGGTGTTGATAGTATAGCATACAATAATATTCAAGAGTTATCAATAGATGCAAGAATAATTTTAAACATGGACAGAAGAAACCAAGTCTCAAATCTAAGAATTAGAAATTTTCAATAGGAAACTCACTCACAATCAACAAAGGAGGGTGAAATAAACAGTCATGATTAAATTTAAAAATTGATCAAATTAGGGAAAGACACCAAAAATTGATTGTGTCAATGGTACTTTTCGTACCACATCGGTGGAAGACACCAAATATTTTGCATTTATAATCTTCTCAGAAAGAGAATTAAATTTGAGGAAATATGTACAGGGTGGTGGGCGTAGGGTAAGTTGTGTAATGTGTAATTGTAATATTTATATTGAATGGGCAGTGGAGTTAAAACTAGAAATCCAAAGTACGTGTGTATGTGGCCTAGGGTAGGGTATAATGTAATAATAATTAATATTGTTTATAGAAAAATCTGGTTTTTTTACCAAAAATATTTGGGATATTTTTAATATTATTTGCAAGAAAATTCTCAAGTAAGAAAATAATTACCTAGAAAGATTTTACCATCGGATTTTTTTTATAGAAAATTCCATTTCCTACGAATTTGCCTCTACAATCTCCAGGAAAATCCCTATGTAATTGACATTTTTCTTTCTTGTAGTGAAATTGACACACAACATATGTGAAACATGTAAATGCCTAAAGTGTATAATATCCAAAATTCATCTATTTTTATTGATTTTCTGACGTTAACATTGATGGTGATTGAGTTGAGTTGAGTCGTCGTCTCCTTCTTCATTTAGATCTACTCTTGAAGGGTAGTATGGATTTGGAAAGTCTGATATTTTTTGTTTTTTTTTGTTCGCTTGGATAAGATTTTGGGCCAACCTCATGGATTTATTTACATTGAATTATTGTATTGATTTACATTGGATTTATTTACCAACAAATAACTTTCTCTCTAAATAATAAATTTTGTAAGCTAATTTATTTCAATAAATTTACAAGTACAATTATAAAACATAAAATCAAGAAAATAAATAAAATGATTAAAAAGATTTGAGGGCTATTTTTGTATTTACAAAGATCAATCCCATGGTACCAAATCTTATGTATTACTAATATGACCAAATGGAAGATATTAGTTATACATCCTATAATACAATGTAGGATGTATAACTAATTCATGGATTAGTAATGCATTGGCCTAAAATCCTACCAAACATAGTACTAAATAATACCATACATAATACATGAAGTATTCGTATTAATACTCCCTACCAAACGACTCCTAAGTTTGCTTGTTTTTATTCATGTTACAATCACTTAATGAGTCTGCAGACTTATTAAAATTTGTAACAAAGTTTTAATATCATTAAGATATTTATTATAAGATTTCTACAAAAATGATGATTCACCAATTTCATTTATTTACCATTATCACCATCAGCCACCAATATCAACTACCATCATTGCCATCATAAGTATCATCTCCCACCCCCATTACTGTGGATTGTTATAATTAGTTGTCGATACAATTATCAACTGATTATTCAATAAATTAAAAATACTAGAATCTTCAACTCATAAACTTTAAATTCGTCCTAATCCCCCTTCTAATCTCAAAACGTTTGATCTTTCCTTCCATAATATATTGGTATTCTTCCAACAATTTTTTGTACATTTATTAGAGAGAGTATTAACGTTTTCTTTCTATTAATCTCCCTCCCTCTCTCACACACATTGGACATACACAGTACAGGCTGTCAAGATGAATAATTAAACGTTTTAATGTAATTAATCAATTAATTAGTGGAAGATTGCTTTGTTGTTTCTCCAAGAAAAAGGTGTAAAAGATGATATTCTAATTAAGATGTAAAATATCATCTATTGTTTCATTCAAGCTCAACCCATTCTTTGCTTCTTTAATTTTCTCAATTCTCTCCTAATTTTTTTGTCACAAAAAAGAAAAGAAAAAGGAGAGGTGCAAATCATCAATTAATAACAAAAAATTAAAGAAAATCTATCTTTCAATGAAAGAATTCCTTGGATCCCATCATACTTCAAATTTCAGGTAACTTAATTCCTCTTCTTTTTTATTTAATATAAATAATTGATTTCTCCACAAATTAATGAGAATATATAATATATTCTCATTAGCTTCATATTGATGTGAAATATTGTTCCCCTTTTTGTTTTTTCAATGCAATTATCTCATGAATCTTGTATTCTTTTTATTATTTTCAATTTTTCAGTATACATTTTGAATAATTTGAAATTGTCTTGCAATTTAAGTTTTATAACTATATGAAGATAAAAAGTCTTGTAAATCTTTTAAATATGAATTGATGAAATTGTTGCACAAAAAGAAAACAATGAATTTTTAGCTTTGGATGTTATGGCACAGTGTATGAGTGTGTTATTTTTATTTTTTTTGATATATTTTGGCATCTTTTGCGTCATATACAAGTTTTATCCAATGCCTTTATTTTGACTTTCAAGAAGACTAACAAAAACTTTTAAGTTTCTATATCAATAGTTTCCCCATTATTTCAAATTTATTATAACGTGATTGATGCCAATTAAGGGCAAACACAAAAAGATCAATGAAACACCACCCAAAGTTTAAAGTTACTAATAAAAACTTTTGAGTATTTTTATATTCTTAATTAAAGATTTTAATTTCTAATTTTGAAAATAATGTCTTCTTTAATATTCAACCCTTAATTACCTTCAAAAGTAAAAAATTTCGATAAATTTAAAATTGATTGAACTTTAAGAAGATATCAAACATCAAGTGGAAAAAGCTAGATTCAAACAAGTAGATTAGAAAAGGCATCTAAGCATGCACTAAAAAAAAAAGATTAACTTTATACTGAATACTAATTAATTGGTGTTCCTTTAGATGAGATTCTTGCAGCAATTTTTGACTTGATCTTTTGAAACACACATATTGTTTACCACATAAAGTAATTAATCTTTGAACCACTTGATGTGGTATAAATTTCAAAGGCAAGCTAAAGGAACTTTGTTTTTTTTATTTATTAATAATGTCGAAATGAAAGTAAACATGATAATAAATAAATAAAATTAGAAGTGACAATGGTGGAACAATATTCGGCCCAGTGGAGTATTTAAGATATTCTACAACTACATACATTTTTTAATTAGATTGTTTTCTTAATAAATAGTAATCGTTGTGTCTGGTCTAACTTCCATGCTAATTTCGTGGAATACTTTTCACTTCTTACCGAATATCAATAACCTGTATCAGGTAACTCTATTATAAGATTGCATTCATTCTAAAAGTTTCTTACTATAAGTGTTCCATATTGCTCTCCACATTATTATTATCCATATTTACAAACAAGTTTACCATGGGTGGTGTGGTGGCTTGAGTTACAAGGAAAAGATCATCATCATATACAAATAAGGTTCCTACTCCGATACTCATATCGCTATAATATATGAAGATGTATGGTGGTCTTATTACTATTTTAGCCTTAATATCATTTGTAATTTTTGAAATACTCTTTTTGAAACAAAAGACATTCATCTCTCTTAATTTCAATAATATTGAATATTGTAGGAATGGGAACAAGACTCTTATATGCCAAAAATCCAATAGTTAGTAATTCCCCAAACAATTCATACAAAATTGGCAATTCAAAATGGATAGAATTATTGAATTGAAGAGTAGTACAGAATCCATCAAGAGGACAATGATCATGCATGAGGATATTTTCAAGCAGCAGGTACACATATTTATGTATATACTTCCTTTTCATTCAATTTGTTTGAATACGGTTTGATTTTACCTTGACGTTTAAGAGAGAATGAAAGAATCTTTAAAATTTGTTATGTTAAACAAGTCACAATGTTCGTGTGACTATGGAAAATTGTAATCTTAAATCAGCATAATATTTGTACCATTATAAAATATTCTCATTAGAAAAATATAGAAATGTATCATTTTCTGAAACAGCCAAACAAAATTAAGGGGAGGGAGTATTTATTTAAATTGATGTACTTCTTTTTATAGTCATTAGTTAACTGGTCCATTAGTGTACCCCTAAGATTAAGGAGATAAAAGGTAGTCTTGAGTATTTAATTATTGTCATCCAGTTTGTGACAGATCAAAATCACATGCTTCACAATTTGTCTAGTCAATGACACCCTAATTAATTTCACTTTTTTATGATTAGCTTAACTGCGCATGGATCTATAGAAATAAAGAAAGAAAAGTTTGACCAAGTAAAAACAAATGGATTTATATTATATACGCGCTACACCAAAAATAATCTTTAGTGACATTTAATTGTCGCTAATATGTACTTCAACAACAATTAGCATTTTTTGTAATTAAGTGTCCCTAAAGCCTATAGCGACATTGGATCCAATGACAATTAACTAATGTTTGTAAATGCTTTAGTACTCTTTGTTAATATGTATATTTATTGCTGCTAAAAGTTGTTTTGTTATAGTGACAAATAGTATAGTGATCTTTACATTATCTGTGTAATTCAACTTGTTATAGCATGTTTTTTTCTTTTAGGTTGCCATTTAGTTAATGATTTATTATAGGAAGTTACCTACAATTATTGTCAATGAAGTAGTATGATTGTCTAATACCGGTCAGTGCATATAACTTAAACTGCGACAGGTAAAAGAGCTCCACAAACTATACAATCTTCAAAGGAAACTGATGTTGGATGTGAAGAATGAGATGTCAAGGATAGAGGATCCAAGACACAAGTCTATGATCAACAACATCTCTACTTGGCAACAGCCTAGAAGAGAAATAGAGTTTAATGGTGTTAATGTTTATGGTTTAGGAGATGATCAACAAAGAGAAACAAGTGGTAGTTGCTCAGGTGAGAACTCAAAAACAATATTAATACCAATTAGAGGATTGAATATTGAAATGGAAGAAAGAAGTTCAACTAGTAATTATGAGGATGAGAAGATGAGAAAGGATGAGGAAACAAATGTGGAGCTAACACTAAGTATTGGACCTAGCAATAGTAAAAAAAAGGTTGAAAAGTCATAATAAAGAAAAGGAGATAAGTTTTTCTACTTCAACCAAGTTTGAAGAGTGTGGTGATGCTACTTCAAGTGCTCTATTCAACAAAGAAAGTGCCACTCAAGCTTATTGGTTTTCCCAAGATCTTAGTTTAAATCGGAGATCATAGGTTGTATTAACTTCAACTTCATTCTTTTGTACTTAATATATGGAAGGCTAGTTTGTAATTCCTTCAAAATCTTCAATGTGCTTATTTGTCAACTTTCATACTTGTATATTTTCACTTTTTGTGTCAATATTTTCATACTAGATAGGTTTGAAAATTTTGTCGCAAGTGGTTGAAAGTTGTTTGAGGAAGATCTCAGATCACTGTATTGGCAATTCAAAATGAACTTCTTCCATGTCAATAATAGTACTAAATTTCTAAAATTAGAGAAGACAGATGAAATCAAGCTTTGAAGTTGGAAGCTAAAAGAAAATTGTCTGTAAAGGTCAAACTAGAGTGTACAGAAGGAAACTCACTCATAAGCAAATTTAGACTTCTTTTTTTTCCAAGCAAATTTAGACTAAGTGAAGCAAAATTAGCTATTAAATGATACTTGATACATCATTATGCAACAATATGGATCGAAGTCCAACTTATTTTCATTTGCACTTGGATCATATATGAAAGCAATGAGGTATAGTTCATCATTTCAGAATAACTTTGCAAATAAACATAATTTACTTCAAAAGTGAATGAAATTTGTCTCATTGTCCATTCAAATAAAATGCCACAACATAGATAGTTGAACAATGATTACTTATCAAATAAATACTTGAATAAACATATACATTAATATAGTTGAATAATAACCTAACACAAAAAGGAAGTTAAAGACAAGCTGGAACTATTGCAGTTTTGTCATTTTCAAAATGAAAAACCACCACTTTTTATGAATAATATACACCCATATTATCTCAGAAAGTGCAGGCTCATATATATGAGGTGTCATGTCAAATATAAGTAGACAGTAAGACATGCTACTGCGTCCACCAATAAAGGCTACATAATCTGGACATGTGTGTTCACTCCAAGGATTGCTTCTCGAATCGAAGTCGAGACAAGATTTTGATGTCAAAAAAACAAACAATCGCGGAATTAATTAAGAATAAGGTAAAATTAAAGTGGCATCAAGAATGAGCAAGTGCAATAAGTTGATCAACAACAGTAGGATCAGCCAAAGTACTTGTGTCCCCAAGCTCATCTAAGCTGTTTGAAGCAATTTTTCTCAATATTCTTCTCATTATTTTGCCACTTCTTGTCTTTGGCAGACCAGGTGCCCAATGGATCTTGTCTGGTGCAGCAAAACCTCCAATCTAGCATTAATGTCAAATAATTTTATTACTTTTCGACATAGGCCAGTTTTATTATATTTCTAACAAAGACAAATCAAAATCATACCTTATCTCTAACAACTTTGATAAGACTTTTTCTGAGTTCCTCACTATATGAAACACCTTCAGCCAAAGTAACAAACGCATATATCCCTTGTCCTTTAACATCATGCTCCACGCCAACAACAGCAGCTTCAACACATTGAGGATGTGAAACTAAAGCTGACTCTACTTCAGCTGTGCCAATGCGGTGTCCACTGTACATATGCACCATATAGTTCAAATAACAAAAGCAAGTAAATTGGATGATGTAGAACGCGTGTATATATGTACCTGACGTTAATAACATCATCTACTCTGCCAGTGAGCCAGTAGTAACCATCTTTGTCCCTATACATGCAACCAAGAGCTTATATATACACGTACATACGTATGTATTATGATCATGAAAATTAGTTAACCAGGTAGCTAGGTATGTACCTGTTGCAACCATCACCCGTAAAGTAATATCCAGGAAAGGCACTAAAGTATGTAGTTTCATATCTTTCATGATCTCCGTAAAGTGTTCTGAATGCAGAAGGCCATGAATTTTTCACGCATAAATATCCACTACACTCACCTTCTAGCTCCACACCCTTCTCATCCACTATTACAGGCTACAATAATTAATAAATATTTATTACATCATAGTGGACGTATTGTAATTGCGATAAAATGTAGCATGTGTCCTGTTATAGGTTACCTGGACACCAAAAAATGGTAATGTAGCAGAACCAGGCTTCTGGGGCCAAGCTCCTGGCATTGGAGTAATCTGCAAGACAAAAAATAATAATAATGAACTCAACTCTAACAGGGTACGTACGTACACACACTGTACTGTTTATTCAACAACTTACAAATGCATTATAGTGTGTGACCATCTCATCTAAAAAGCTTAAGCTGTCAGTAACTAGACGGATGTATTGGAAGAAACTAAGAATTTGATATGCTTCATTTCATTTCATTATTATTATATAGAGAAAAGAGGAAATACCATGAAACCTCCAGTTTCTGTTTGCCACCATGTATCAGATATAGGGCACTTTCCATCTCCTACAACATTGAAAAACCATCTGCCCGAAAACATTTTTTAAAAAAGATTAGTATTTGTTTTTCAGAAAGTTGTCATATTAAAGAAAAATAAATTAAAAGATGCATATATAGGTATAAGATAGAAACCTCCATGCACTAGGATTGATTGGCTCGCCAACACTTCCCAGCACCCTCAAAGATTTTCTTGAATATCGAGTCACATGCTATAAATAAATTTATTAACAAATCAAAAATATTTCCATAATAACAAGAAACATTTTATGATCAAATAATAAGAAAATTATATTTAGGTACATACATAAACTTCTCGAATCAGAAGAATTTTTACTCTTGGAGCCAAAATAAAATTTAAGTGAACTATTTTTTATGATTTTATTTTTACATAAATAATATTAAAATTTATTTTGTAAAAATGTATATTGAGCTACCCTCATGTGGAACACAAGTTACTTGAAAGTAATTGATTAAGAGAATTAGATAATAGAGTAAGGTGTAGGCTTACCTCGTCTCCCTCGCGCATGAGAGATCTTACTAATGTGGGAGCGGTGTAAAAAATTGAAATTTTATACTTATCAACAATGTCCCAACAACGTCCCGCATCTGGATAATTCGGAGCCTGCAACATATGAGTCATATATAAGGTAAAAATCACTAGACATATTTTTTTGGGGGGTTATTCATATCTATAATGAAACTCAAACATATTTTTTTTTAAAAAATGTTAAAATGAAGTAACATATTACCCCTTCAAAAACCACATTGGTTGCTCCATTCAGTAAAGGTCCATATGTAACATAACTATGACCAGTAATCCAACCGCAGTCAGCTGTACACCTACAAAACACAACAACAAAAAAAGTATTTTAATTAATAAATAAAGGGAAAAAGGACAAATATACCCCCAAACTATCGTGTAAATGGTATGCAGATACCCTCCGTCATACTTTTAGGACACTATATTATATATATATATATAACATAAATCCATTTGGTAAAGATAATGAAGAAAGAAACTAAATGTGTTGAAGGACATACCAATAAATGTCTTTTGGTTTGTAGTCAAATGCATACTTGAATGTTGTTGCAGTGTATACCATATAGCCTCCAGTTGTATGAAGAACACCCTTAATATATTAACATCAACTAAAACCCATCAAAATATTGTAACATATATATATAATAATAATCGATACAAACATGAAATTTTACCTTAGGCTTTCCAGTACTACCACTAGTGTAAAGTAGGAAAAGTGGATCTTCTGCATCAACCCATTCTACATCACATGTAACTGGATATTTTGGAACTACATCCTGAAATAAAAATTTGTAAATATAATATAACCTAAACTACACGTATAAAACGAAAAGTGTCAATTTATGTGACATCTTTCGAATTTCAAAGTTGGTTTGAAGTTTGAACTAACCTGCCACCAAATATCTCTTCCTTCAACCCATTTAGTCATTTGTTTTTGTAATGCTGATTCATTCTCAAAAGTCAAACACACATCTGCAAAGAAGTAAAAAGAAATTATATATATGTAGCGCATTAGTAATATTTTTGGATATTAATTAGTAGTAATTTAGTGACCTATTTTGACTGAATTTTGGGCAGATTGTGTTAAGGCATCATCAACAATATCTTTGAGAAAAATAGTCTTTGCTCCTCTCTTAACTGCACTGCATGTTATCACAATTTTTGGCTTGCAATCCACAATTCTCTGTGCAAGTGATTCTGCTGAGAACCCCGCAAATACGACCTGTACAACTTCAATCATTATGTTTCAAATAACTAATTCCTATGCATAAATATCGAGCATGAGTAAATTTTTATAAATATTTTTGCATAAATAATTGAACGAGATATCGATAAATTAGAAGAGATAGCTACAATTTACGCGAGAGAAATATTACCGAGTGAATGGCACCAATGCGAGCACAGGCAAGCATAGCAATTGGAAGTTCCATTAGCATAGGCAAGTAAATGATAACTGCATCACCCTTCCCAACTCCAATACTTTTCAAGTAATTTGCCAACTGTCAACAAAAGTAAATTACACTAATAATACAAATAATTTTAGAATTTATCAATGCATATAGTATGTTGGAACCTATATTATTTTCATTGATATTTCGTGATTTTAATTTAAAATAAGTCGCAAATGCTGACTTGAAGCAAATTTCAACCGTTTACATTTACTAAAATTGTCATTCTTACTAAATTTAGAGAGTTAGGAGGAAAGTTGAGGATAATAAATGTAAGATGTTGAACATATGAAATTTCTTTGTTGTTGAACTTCTTTTTTTGTATTTTGTAGAATATTAATAGAGAAGTGATGAAATAAGAGTGACTATAAATTCAAAAGAAGGAAAAAAACCTGACAAACTCTAGCCAAAAGTTGAGTGTACGTTAAAGTGGCATCACGACCAAGGTCATTTCCTTCCCATAAAATTGCAACTTTGTCACCATTTCCAGCATCGATATTTCTATCCAAGCAGTTGTAACATATGTTTGTTTTACCACCTTTGAACCACTGTTGAGAATTACGCAAGACATGCAAAACTTTTTAATTGTACATAAGTGTTGTGTTACCCAAATTAAATTTTAGGAGAAACAATTACTATAGTGAAAAATAATGAGAAAATATGGAAGATGGTTAAAAGATGAAAAGGTTGGCATAAGAAAAAGACCAATTTATCCCTGCCACTATTTTAGCTAGTCTTAGAAATACGGAGACATTTAAGGGATTGAGCCGAGTAAAACCAATTTTTTTAAAAATAATATTGAGTCGAGTTGGATCAAATATTTAATTTTGTCTAGTGTTACGTGATTAGAAAATCAAATTCATGGTAATTTGATTTTAAGAAATTAATCATTATTAAGTTAAATTGATAATTGAATTATTCAAATAACATTAACTTCTTTTTTTCTAAATAACATTAACTTAATATTGACATAGCATAGAACTAGCCGGCAAAAAATAAAAATAAAGTAACAATAAATTCAAAAATAGAAGAAGTACAGACCTAAATTTCTTTGATTTCTGAAATTTTAAATACTAATTACATTTTATAACATGTCTAAAAGTATCTTAAGTAACAATATCTATTACAAAAATTGATTACATCAAATTAATTATAAATAATTACTCCCTCTATCTTAATTAATATGACACATTTCGTTTTTCGAGAGTCAAACCGTCTTAGTATGATCGAGAATTCACTCATAATTTTTAAAAATGAAAATGAAATTTATATATTTGTAAACTATGTAAAAATTACTATAAAAAATAATAATTGACAATTCAAAATATTTAAATGATATATGAAAAATTTACGGTCAACCTCGAAATTTGAACGTGTGACAAAAATTGGGATGGGCATTTTACTAACCTAATTCTAATTAAAGTAATAATAGATACTAAATTTTAATTTAAAAGTAATTAATTATTACATCAGCAAATGGATGAAGGTTTAACCAACCGGTTGTATGCCGAATTTGTATGAATATAGTTAAGTTTTAATGTAATTAGAGATGAAAATAGGAACCTGAATATCAATTTTGCCGTTGCGAATGTCAAGATTGTGGGTGTAAACAGGTTGCCCCCATTTCTGTTTCCAATAGAATTCCGATGCAATGTCAGACCAGAATCCGGCGGGATCCTCCACCGACCTACCATACATCTCCGCATACTGCACTCATAGATTAACATCAAATTAATCAATCAAATCTGTAATGTTAGATGATGGGTGGGGTGAAGAAAACTAACCTTTTGTATAGAAGAAACATGAGCTTGTTTGGAGAATTCCTGACTGGGGAACACAAAATTAACTTCCTCAGATGCAAGAGCTTCCCCAAGAAGGATACTATTGTTGTTTGATGAAGAATTGAATTCAATACAAGGAGGAATTAATTTCATCTTGTAATTTTGCTCTCTTCCGATCTGAATTCTGATCCTTAATTGCTATGCTATTCACTGTACTGCCGTTGATGCTACAAGTTTTAATTAAATTAGCGGTCAAATCTGGCATCCCTAAAAATATAGTAATACATTTATTTATGACACCAATGAATATACTCCCTCCGTCCCTTTTTAGTTGTCCACTTTAGAAATGGCACACAGATTAAGACAACAATGATTAGCATAGTGAAGTTACAATTTTACCCTTATAACAACTTTTCACTTCAAAATTACAACCACTTCTTTGAATTCAAGTGAAATAAATTGGAGGGAAACAACATACACTTTTACAATTTTCAAGAAGTGTAAATAAGGGTATAATAGGAAAAAAATTGTTGTCCTTTCTTGATTTGTCAAAATTGACAACTAAATAGGGACAACTAAAAAAGGAAATATGAACAACTAAATAGGGACGGAGGGAATATTACTTAATTTTTGAGCAAGTCAAACACCATTTTAAAATATAATAATTTTAGAATTATTTTATCATATATTTGATTATTTATCGATGAAATAACTGAGACAACTTGTTCTTGACGATATCATATCTTGGATCCGTGGCAATTTTGTTATTCTACAAGTCTATGCTACAATATTTCAAACAGGGCTAGTATATTTATCAGTGCACAACCCACGATTTGGACTGACATTTTTTTTTTGGTTTAATTATTTAATATTTATAGTTTAAATAATTTGAATTTATATTGTATTTGATTTATTTGAAAAAAATATTTTTACCAAAAAAAATTGGTATCTGAATTCAAAATAGGGATCTAATTAAAAAATATATAACTTCATCACTCCACCACAAAATATAATAATTTGTGGTGCACGAAGACATGAACTACGTAATTAAAGAGCTGGCTAGTCTTTTGCACGACATGGAAACAAAATCTTTGAAAATACATCTCCACAAATATTATTTTCCCCTTAGTAAAATTATTACTTAAATGCCTCTGTTTTATATTTATTTGATTCATTATTCATGATCACTTCCTAAAGTTAATTGTATTTGTTCGATTTTTGACACAGTCTATTAAATCCATAACAAGCAAGATTTAAAAGAACATATATACAATGATAAAAAAAATTATCCTTATCGGTTTATGTACATTGTATAAACTTCTAAAAGGTACAAAAAAAAAGAAGCCAAAAATATGATGAATAGAAGGAAAGGAGATAGGCGAATGACTTGACTATAGTAAAGGTCAAATGTTTCCGTGAGCAGTAAGCAACATATCTCCCCTTATTTTGGAAAAGCTGATGGCCGCGTGTGAATTCTTTCAAGGCAAAGGGCGGCATGCTTTGATATTGTTGTTTACTCTGATCCGATCGAGGTGGTTTTTGTTTACCAGCACGTAGGTGTTCTAAATTCCTATGATCGAGTCTTTCTGGCCCCTGTGAACATCGAAAAAGTCGTTGGATGAATGAATTTAGGTACCGAAGTTTGACTGTTTACGCACACTCCGGACTGGAAGGTGGGCGTCTCAATCTAAACCGGCCTTAAGAAAACATCATATCATTGAGGCATAATACATAAATATGTTCTTTAATTTGGCTTCATTTCACATTTATGCCCTTCAACTTTGGACGTGCACAAGTAGATACTTAAACTTGTATAAAATTGAACAAATAGACACACATTCCTTCGTGACATCCTACATGACAATTTGTGTATAACATGTATTATGTCATGTATGACTCATGTGTCTACTTGTTCAACTTTATACAAGTTTAAGTGTCTACTTGTGCACACTCATAGTTGGAGGGCATGAATGTGAAATGAGACCAAGTTAAAGGGTATATTTATGTGTCATACCTATCATCAATTATGATGATATAGTTCATATAGTTTTGTCATTAATTAATATCGTAATATTAGAGAGAATTGAAAACACTTCTAAACTCGATGCGAATTATTAGTTTATCTCTAAAGTATTGACAATCTTAAAGATATCTCTCACTTGATTAACTGAACTTAATACATTTTCAATCTTACAACATGATTGAAATACATCCCTAAATTCTCGTCAAGTTAAGAAGTGTTTTCAATACTTCTCTCAGTTTTTCATTAAGAGTTTCATGCTCCTACCAGAGTTTGAGACCACTTGTTATATCATATGGCAGATCAGAGGCTTATCTCAATTTAGTTAGTCAAGTAAAAAGACATTTTTAAGGCTATAAATAGTTCAGAAATAAAATTAATAATTTACATTGAATTTAGAAATATTTTACGACCACTCTTTGCTTAAAGTGGAAAAAGTTAAATTACAGCTCATTGGTACAACTGGTATATAATAGGGGAAAAAGTCTGAAATATATTCGAACTTTGATCGAAATTATTGTTATGATACCGAACTTTGGAAAGGACCTTTTACCCCTCTGCACTATTTAATAGTGTATTTTAAAGGTATATATGTGTCCACGTGAACATCATAAATATTGCATCATTATAAATAGTAATGTGTCCACGTATGCACATATATACCTTTAAAATACACTATTAAATAGTACAAAGATAAAAGGTCCTCCATAAAGTTTGGTATCGTAACAACAATTTTGACCAAAGTTGAAGTATTTTTCGGAGTCTTTTCCCTATATAATACCTTGCATTTTTTTAAAAATAAAATAATGTAACGTATAGTTTAACTCACTTCTATTGTCGTTGTATCGTGGATCTCTATATATATGTGCCTGCACAAATTTAAAACATATCCATAAGGTTCTAATGGACTAAAAACTCAATGTGAAGAAGTCCCAAATTTTTATGGGTCTTAACAAAGTATAAAAACTAAATTAACTTTTATATCAAGTTAAACATTTTAAACCTTTTTTCAGTAAAATATTTTATTTATAAGTTCAAACAATTCTCTAGAATATTTCACAATAGAAAAGATTTATCAATACCTCTTTTTATAATAGTGCAAAATCTTAGTATTTAACTAGGATTAAAAAATGTATTCATATATTATTTAGACTATGTATCGTAATTAGATATAAATTAAATAAATATCAAATTCTAAATAAATTTAATTTCTTATTTCAACTTTAAATTATTATTCTAATATCTTTCTTATTCCTATTGGAAATGAAATTAATATTCCCTTAGAGGAGTTGAAAAGAAAGTGGGACTACCTTCTCGTGACAAACGAATAATTATTTTTAATTTTTTTTTAGCTGTACCTGCAGCATCTTTTAATAGAAGTTATCAATTAACTACACTTAATTTTTAATTAGTGGACCTTCTCTTTAATTTTTCCCGTCTTATTTTTTTTTATAATTCGTAGTTCAAAGCAAACATATATGGAGGCTTTCTTCCTCTAAAAAAACAAATCATTATTAATATCTTTCTTAATTTCTCACCAATTCCATCCACTTTGCCAAAAAGATTTCGGCCTCCTTCACCGAATCTTTGCTGAGTTTCTTTGGTACGAAGAAAAATATTTTGCAATTTGCTTTTTTTTTTCCCACCTTTTCTTGTTTGCTTTGAACCAACTGCGAAGAAAAGAAATAATTGAATAAATATGAGAAAAAATTAATCTTTCGCTGGTAACTTATGTATTTTCTCTTAATAAAATATAATTAATAATTTAGAAAACTTTTAAATATGATTATAGTTTAGGTTTAATTAGAGATATATAACTATAGTTTGCTTAATTGCGAATGATAAATATATGGGAGGGGAGGAGCGAGAGAAGAAAGAGAGATATGAGTGAGATCGAGAGAAGGAGGAGAGAGGATGAATACTTGTTGTATTTGTAGTATCACGAATACAATTGATACAGATACACAAATACAATTTATACGAATATAAATATAATTGTTTGACTACAATTGATGTATCGTATATCATATATAATGCATCAATTATATTAGTGAACATAATTTGTGTCGATGGATACAATTGACAGAATATAAATTGTCATACTACAATTGATGCTACATACATATACAATTGATATTTAATATAAAATATAGTTGATATGAAATACAAATACATTTGATATATATTACAATTATCATTTTTATGTGGAGTATTTCTTGGAGTACAACTGTTTGGGCCGAAAAGAAAGAACGAGGGGAAGAATTGACGAGGCGAGTGTTCTCGAAGAGAAAATCGTGATGGAAAAAGCGTGAGGAGAATTCGAAACTCGAGATATGTAAAATAAAAAGACTCCATGGGAGATGGTATTCTTTGTTTTAGGTCTTGATAGATTTTTCTATCGATTGAAGTTATTACGCTGGCTGATTAAATCTCTTCCTAACGCCTTTAGGGGTTGTGAAGAGAGCCCAGTTCCAGGCCCTCTTTTAGAAAGAAAAAAATGGTACAAAAAGAGGGCTTGGGGGTATATATACTATACAATTGATGATGGTTTATCATCATCAGAACAAAGATCAGTCTAGGTCGAGATGAATGGAAGATGCTTCTGCAATTAGTTTTTGATAGGGTCTATCTTAGCTCGAAGGAAAGAACAACCAAAGTTAGACCCCCAAAGAATATGGATTCAAATCTGTTAGTAATTGACAAAGAACCTAACGGAATTTAACAAGCAGTAACCGGAATCAAAATTTTGCAAAATGGTGTCAACCGATAATAGAATGAGGGGTCAGAGAGAGAAAAAGAGGGGAGGGGGGGGGAATGGGAGGAGAGAGGAAAGGGAGGAAGGGAGAGAGAAGACATAAATTTGCTATAAAACATATGGGAAAAGGCATAAATTTCCTTCAAACTTGTGCCGAAAAGTCAGTTACACGCTTAAACTATTGTGGCGACCTATTACACACCTAATCTTGTTTAAAGTGATATTAATACCCCCTTCCGAAGACAATCTCAGTTTTGTGTAAAAAAAGTGTTGTACACGCGTTTTCATACATAAATAATATTATTTTAATTTTTAAAAACCCTTATCTCTTGATATTTTCTTAAACTTTTGCAAAAAAATAAAAAATTGGGCATCTTCCTCCTCTCACCATACATTTCTCTTTTCAAAATCTATTTCTTCTTCTTCTCCAATGTTCATAAATTGGAGGAAAAGAAAAAAATCTGAAGAGAAAATAGGAGTCAATAAATTGATTATGAAGTATAGAGATGTTGGTGGCGACGATAGGCGATGGGCAACACCATTGTTGCCGGTGGAACAAATAAAATTTTCAGATTTGTAAAATTCTTTAAAAATCTTGATAACTATGTATGTAAATCAAGCATTTCATTAGTATTCTTTGTGTGTAATGATTAATCAAATATGCTATTGATGATTTATGACATAAAAATAGAAATTGTGATGATTGTAGGTAGTGCTCCGACGAAAATAGAGAAGACAAAGATGGAGAAATCATTTTCTTCAATGAACTCTTGATAAATTTAGGCAATATAATCACGATTTTTATGCATTAATGTTATAGGATTTTCAATAGAAATCATTATCTTTCTCATGATTATTTTTTGGTAATCTTCTCCGGTGAATCCTTCGGCGAGTTCGAACGGAAAAATCATGAAAATTATTAACTTTTCTATGGAAGTCATCATTTTCTCCACTCCTTTCTATTTCTTTTTAGAGTTCCTCTTGAAGGGTAAAGTGTTGGATGTCTTTCCATCAAACAATTAATGGTGACAAATGTTGTGATTCCTTAAGAAGAAGAAGAACTCAAAATAAAGAAAAATGTAAATGTTTAAAGAAATTGGGGCCACCAATAAAAAGATTAAAAAAGAAAGAAAATTGAAATAATTAATATATTAAAAATTATAATACATAATTATATAATGACCAATAAAATAGTGTCATGTGTTCAAATTTGTCATTTCAACATGCATTTTTTTCTTCTCACGCACCTTAAGGAAGGTGAAGACACTTTCTTTGCCATGTCACGTTCTAAGGGGGTATAAATATCACTTTGAACAAGATTAGGTGTGTAATAGGTCGCTATAATAGTTTGAGCGTATAACTGACTTTTCGATACAAGTTCAGGAAGGAATTTATGCCTTTTCCCTAAAACATATAGTTATAAATTGTAATATTTTAAGCTATGATGATTAATGATAAATACATATCATATATTTGTCTTGTTATATAGAGTAATTTTTTTCTTATAAGGAATAATAATAATGATGGACTGCCTCCAATAATACATTAATATACATTATTATAAAGATTTATTTACAAACATAT
The DNA here is from genome assembly GCA_036250505.1 of Solanum acaule. Lineage (NCBI taxonomy): Eukaryota > Viridiplantae > Streptophyta > Magnoliopsida > Solanales > Solanaceae > Solanum > Solanum acaule. The sequence goes on along the minus strand of JAJOOR010015981.1, from coordinate 3,501 downwards.
TCTTCACAATTATGGTGGAAAAGATATAAAAGAAGTTCTGAAGAATAATTAAGACTTTAACCATGCTAATGTATATGCATTAAATCTCCTTGCATTACTAATACCTAGAAATTTATGGTATTAGTAATATAACTAATGTTAATTATGTATAACATAAGAAAATATATCAAACAATGTATTACTAATACACATAGCTAATACATGTATTAATTTTGCTAATATACTCTACCATAATAACAACAACATACCCGTAAACTTCACTAAATGAGATCTAAAGAGGATAAAGTGTTGCGTGACCATGTTTCTTCCAATCACATACTATGTCTTGATATTCTTGAATGTTCCAACATCAGCCACTATTGCATCCCCACGTGGACACTTGACAGTCATCAACTGGATGAACCTTTTGCAAATATCACCACAGCATTGACTCAGTCACAAAACTTCATTTCTGAGCTCTTGAGTCTTGAGCTTCCATTTGAAGTGCAAAAAAAAAATGTCTGTAGCTATTCTACAGCAAAGTTTCTTAATTAGTCCTCTTTCTTCAACATACAAACCCAGAAAATACAGCACTTTCTTCCCTGTCCATAGCACTAAAATCTTGTGCAAGCACAGCCCAGATGACCCACAAGACTCTTTGAGGTAAAATTTGAATATAATGGGGAAAAAGTTTCATTCTTTATCTCTCATTTTCTGGGTTCTTGATGGAGTTCTCGTTTTTTTTTTACAGGAAAAGTGAAAATAAATTTGAAAAGTTAGCGTTAGTTGCAGTGGCAGCTGGGTTTTTGACACTGGGCTCAGTGGATCCAGCATCAGCTGCTAAGACTGGTGGTAGAATTGGTGGTCAGGCTTTTCGACCGTCAGCTCCTCGCTCTTCCTCACCAAGGATCAATAATTCAAGGTTAATTCCACACTTTTTTGAGCAAAAGATGTATTTGTTAATGTTGAAGATATGATTAAGTAAATAAAAGTGTATCCTGACTAACAATTTACTAGGCTGTTAGATGAGATGGTCACAAAATTAAATATGGTCCTTAGAGATCCTAGGTTCAAGTCTCACCTCCACGTAGGGGCGGAGCCAGGTAGCGGTCAAGGGGTTCATCCTAACCCCCTTCGGCTAAGAATTATACTATTTATACATGCTTATATGGTAGATGTTGAACTCCTTTTGTTTTTTTCCTGTGTTTAGCCCCTTTTGCCTCCACCGATTACCAAATAAATTTCCACGTCTTGTCCTATGAAAGATAATCATGCCCAACACCTAATGGGAGTTTGTTGAAAACATACTTAAGTGAATAAAAGATATTCACTATACTAGATGATGCTTTTAAATGATATTGTCATACAATTTAATAATCAACAGCCTTGAAACATGTAAGTTTACTGTTTATGTAGAAATAACTTAAGAGTTTTTAATGCTTTACTTCGTTTCGAATGGAGGTCCTACTTTGTTCATCGAGGATTGATTTGACTGATTGTTAAAGATTGATCAAAGTTGTATTGGTTATAAAAGTTTATAGAACTGTTTACAAGCTGCAAATATATAAGTCCATTTGAAAATGATGAATAGTTTGTTATTGAATCTTGTTATTGCAAAGGAGAGTAATTTGATCGTCTCAGACATACAATATGTGATCAGAATTTTGAACTTGGTAGTAAGGGAACATGTTAATCTAGTAGTAGTAGTAGTAGTTACAAGTATAGTACTCTCGACGCCAAAAGGTACAACACCAATAGTTGTATTTGCCTTGGCTTTCTGTTGAATGATTGTATCTAGATATGGTGAATGCTTCTAGTTTTGCTGAAATTTGGGCGTGGAGAGAAGGTTTCAATGTTTCGTACATGTAAAGATGTTTGTATAGTTTGGATAGAAATGATAACTTGGCAGGGTAAAAGAAAACGGCAGTGTAAATCTGTTACAACTAGAATGTTTCCCATATAGCAAGGACAAACAGTGACTGGAAAATGATGCTAGAGATTTCAGTCACTGGGGGCGAGACAATTTTAAGGCAGCAAATTTTGCTTTGAGCCACTGGAAGGAACGTAGGTATTGCAAAAGTATGTTTTGAGCTGAATTTCTAACTTTTTAATGCTATTATTTGAGACCTTAGCAAGCTATTCATTTTATATGGGGAAATATTTTTGGATATTACCTTGCTGAACTTGAAAATTAACTGGAGTTCGCCGTATTAGAAGTCACCTTGGATGGATAATGAAAGCACTATAATCTTCCTTCTCTTTATGCTTGTTCTAAATTAGCTAATCTCATATTTATGCCTTCATTTTAATGTTCAGATTCTTGTCTTATATATTTATTTACTCACTATACCTTTTAGCACTTTAGCTCCTGTTATTTTGTGAGAACCTAATTAAACTAGGAGGAGCGGAACAAGGTATATCTTATATTCCTAAAACAAAATCTCCAGATAGAGCCTATATTATTTGGATTCATAGCCATAAGGATAACTATGTGTTTTATATTACTATGGAACGATCAGGTTCTAGTTGAAACAATTCCATCATCTTAAGGTTATGATTTCCTCTCAGGCATTTCAAGTTCCTCGTCTCCTATAGATAATTAAGTTATCAAATGCAGTAAGCTCTCATGAACGTGGCATGGTTGGGGAAGTAATTGAAAAAGGAACTGTTAGTAATTGGTCGCACATACATTACTTCAGTATATAGTGCAAGCAATACTAAAGCAAATATTCATGTTGAACCTAAAACCTTCGTTCTACACGACAAGACATGGTTAAATTTCCCATTGAATGTGATTCATATGTTCTTTCTATTGGCTACGAAACTACTTTGCAAGAATCTTTATGGCCATAATTTTGTTCTTATTATCGAAATAGGACAGACAACATCAACATTCTAGACAGGTCAAAAAGTTAATATATTAATGGAATATAGTCAAATATGGAGACACCAGTATTATATATGGATTCACGACTCATGTGCATGTAGAGGCGGACCTAGGATTTGGAAGTGGTGGGGACACCATTATCTTTAACTTTGATGTGGCAATTACTAGAAGCGTATCAATGCTTCGCCACCAACAAGGAGTAAAGCTTTTTGTATGAAAACCACCCAATTTTCAACAAATATTAGATCTACACCCATAATTTTGTTTTAAGAAAACAATGAGTTAAACGCTAAGAACTTAAAAGATCGAACCTATCAAGCGGTAACATTTATTATTAAGCTCAATTCAATATTAATCCTAGTTCCTACTAATTGGTGGAAAACAGAAATCATGAAAGTATCAAACTCAAATATGTTTGAATAAGTAGAATCTACTTAATCTTTAGAAAGAGGTAAAGGAGGCCTTAACAGTTGACAGAGTCAGACAGGGAGGTTGAGTCTCACCAGACACCACTGCTTTCCATAGTTACTTGATTAGAAAATAGGGTGGGGTGGGGGGGTGGGGGGGGTGGGGGGGGGGGTGTTGACTGCAAAAAGATAAATTAAAAAACAAACTAGCTACTGAAGATCACTTTT
>JAJOOR010015980.1:0-11253 GCA_036250505.1 Solanum acaule | reverse complement strand
AAAATCTAATCGCTATCTGGATGGCACACGGTTTTCTTTTATCAAAAGGAAACTTGGAGCTAGAGGATGTGGGTAATGAAGTATGGAAAGAATTATACCTGAGGTCTTTTTTCCAAGAGATTGAAGTTAAATCTGGTAAAACTTATTTCAAGATGCATGATCTCATCCATGATTTGGCTACATCTCTGTTTTCGGCAAACACATCAAGCAGCAATATCCGCGAAATAAATGTAAAAAGTTACACACATATGATGTCCATTGGTTTTGCTGAAGTGGTGTCCGTGTCTCCTTACTATCCACTCAACTTGGAACAGTTTGTCTCGTTAAGAGTGCTTAATCTAAGTTACTCAAAACTTGACCAGTTACCATCTTCCATTGGAGATCTAGTGCATTTGAGATACCTAAACTTGTCTGGCAATGGTAGAATTAGTAGTCTTCCAAAGCAGTTATGCAAGCTTCAAAATCTGCAGACTCTTGATCTACAATATTGCACCTCACTTTGTTATTTGCCTAAAAAAACAAGTAAACTTGGTAGTCTCCAAAATCTTTTACTTGATAAGTGTTATGCTTTGATTTCTATGCCACCATGGATAGGATCTTTGACACGGCTTAGGACTCTAGATTGCTTTGTCATTGGCAAGAGAAAAAGTTGTCAACCTGGTGAACTACGAAATCTGAATCTCTATGGCGCAGTTGCTGTCACACATCTTGAGAGAGTGAAGAATAATAGGGACGCAAAAGAAGCCAATTTATCTGCAAAAGCGAATTTGCAATCTTTAAGCATGTGTTGGGATAACAATGGACCACACAGATATGAATCAGAAGAAGTTAAAGTGCTTGAAGCCCTTAAACCACACCCCAATCTGAAATATTTATATCTCACTGGCTTCAGAGGATTCCGTCTCGCAGACTGGATGAATCACTCAGTTTTAAAAAATGTTGTCTCTATTGAAATCAGCCGTTTCAAAAACTGCTCATGCTTACCACCCTTTGGTGAGCTGCCTTGTCTAGAAAGTTTAGTGTTACACAAGGGGTCTGCGGAGGTGGAGTATGTTGAAGAAGACGATATTGATGTTCATTCTGGATCCCCCACAAGAATAAGATTTCCATCTCTGAGAAAACTTACTGTAGCCAAATTCCGTAATCTGAAAGGATTGCTGAAAAAAGAAGGAGAAGAGCAATTCCCTGTGCTTGAAGAGGTGGAGATTGAGCAGTGCCCTGTGTTTGTTATCCCTACCCTTTCTTCTGTCAAGAAATTGGAAATCGCGCGAGAGGCAGATTCAACAGGTTTCAGGTCCATATCTAATCTTAGGGATCTTACTTCCCTCTACATTAGCAATAACGAAGAAGCTACTTCACTCCCAGAAGAGATGTTCAAAAACCTTGCAAATCTCAAAGACTTGACTATCTCTGAGTTAAAAAAACTCAAAAAGCTGCCTACCAGCTTGGCTACTCTCAATGCTTTGAAGAGTCTGAAAATTGAATGTTGTGGTGCACTAGAGAGTCTCCCCGAGGAAGGGCTGGAAGGTTTAACTTCACTCACAGAGTTATCTCTCCAGTACTGTGAGATGTTAAAATATTTACCCGAGGGATTGCAGCACCTAACAGCCCTCACAAGTTTAACAGTTGAGGGATGTCCAGAAGTGGAAAAGAGGTGTGAGAAGGGAATAGGAGAAGACTGGCACAAAATTGCTCACATTCCTAATCTGCATATTCGTAACTATTAGTATTTATAATAGTTTCTTGGGTTCTTTGTTTGTGATTCTCCCACACAGACCATTCCTGTTTGTATTATGTATTACTTATGATGTGAAACCCTTGTCTCTGTACTTGCTGCTGTTATATTAATATGCACTACATCTAATGTTTCCCCTGGTTTCTGTTACATTCTAACTTGATCAAAAGTGTCCTGCACCGTGTACTTTGACAAGACTATTTCTTGAAAAGCCCTTATGAACCAGGTATTTCTAGTGAGCTCAGAAGACATGGTCCATTAAGGACTTTTGTTGGTCCGCTAGGACTTGCAGAGCGCATTTGATGTCATGTAGGTTCACCTCCTCTCGAGTATTTACACGATCCAAAGCCCATGTTCATCGAGTCGGGTTCAATTCTGTTAACATATCGATCATGCTCGGGTTGTTGTCAGTTATAGGTGATTCCCGTGAAACAATAATATTCAAGCTAGCTAGTAAGGAAGAAGAGTTCAGTGAGTTAAACCTAAACCAACACACAATTGAAAGGTTAGGTACAAACACATGATATGCGTATAATAGTTTCATCAGCTTTTTAATAGATTAATAAATTGATATTAAAAAATTTGGTCATGACACAAAACAATTAAAGCAATAAGGGAGGACTCCCTCCCCGAAAATAGTTTATTTTAGAGTATATGTTTTAATCAAATATAAAATTTGTATTATTTTTTTTAGAGTATATGTTTTAATTAAACGTGAAATTTGTTACTTTTGAATTGTAAAAGTAAATTAACAAATCAACAGCAAGGATCTATCCGATACAAAAAACAAAGGAAGGGTGAGACTAATTTATTTTCTGATAGTTTGAAAATAATATTAGCTTTTTTTCCCCAATAAAATCTCATGTTTGATATGAATTAGGATATTGATAGCAAGACGGATTAATGATTAAAAATTTATTCGTAATCTTATCGCATGTTTGACTTTTTATATTCCCTCATTTCCTATTGTAACGTGTGATAGTCAATTTTTGAGTAACTTTTAAAATTAAATTAATATTTTTTAAAAATTATATATTTAAAAATTATATATAAATTATAGAAGAATCCATATCCATATAATAATTAATAAAAAATACATTTTAAAATATAGTCAAAGTTCATATTATTCAACTATTGAAAAGTAAACTATACAAAGGAATGAAGGAGTAACATTCTTATCACTATTAGTTTCTTTATCTTCTTTACCACCATAATTTATGAGTTAATCATAATAAATTTTGTTTCTGATTTCTGATACAGAGAGTGAGTTATCCAGCCCGAATAATAATTGGAGTTTGGTTTCGGAGTATGAGTCGTTTTTATCTAGTGGAGAATCTGATTTTGAGATTGTATGGCCAAATGATGAATGGGATGCTATTGCTGTTAATTATACGTCAGGAACAACATCGAGACCAAAAGGGGTTGTGTATAGTCATAGAGGGGCATATCTTAATTCTCTGGCTGCAGCTCTTCTCACTGAAATGACTTCGATGCCTGTGTTTTTATGGACTGTTCCAATGTTTCATTGCAGTGGCTGGTGTCTTATATGGACTGTTGCAGCACAGGCTGGTACAAATATTTGTATGAGAAATGTCACCGAAAAAGGGATTTTCGACAACATAAGTCAGTACCAAGTGACTCACATGGGTGGTGCATCTACGATTCTGAACATGGTGTCTTAATGATTATCGATCGATTAGCCACTTCCCGTTAAAAACTTGGAGAAAATAAAAAGTAAATGTGCAAATGTAATAAGCATGGAGAACGTTTTGAACAGCAGTAATAGAAATTCCAATTACTTGGAAATAAAATATATTGGTTACATGAATTATAACTTTGATAAGATACCCCTTAAGTTGAGTAGTGACTTTGTTAACATAAAAATAATCCCCTTCTTCTCATTATATTACAAGAGCACATTATGAGACTCGTACTATAGAGCAATAATAAAATATTTCCATAAGTTAAAGTGCCCATATAAACATACATCACACCAACTTTTTATCTTTAACATTTTGATTTGATGCATGAATCATTATGATATTGACACATATATAATCATAATCATAACTTATTGAAACGATATGGTAAATCAAACATTTCAAATCATGTCCAAACAACGTAGTAGTATTATAAAGAAATGGAGAAAGTACTCAATAGTATAGCTTTTGTTTAGCTATAATCATTTGTTTCCATTTGCAATTTAAGCTGTCAACTAGTTGGGGAACTTCAAGAGTAAATTCTTAAATGGTCAATCAAATTATAGTTGATCTATTTGATTTGATATTGGATCAAAATCATATGAAAAAACAACTCAATTAGCGGCCAATATTAGCTACTATAAACTTTAAATAAATCCATTTTAGCCAGTTAAGTAATTAGGACTTTGGGAGGAATTACATGGAACTTGATGTTATATTACATAATTTTAGGGTTATGATAGAATATTCCATCTAAAATAGATTTAACTATGTAAGACACGTCTGTCTTTGAGAACCTGTTTGACATTGTTGTTGGGAGGTCAAAGATATTTATTTAAAAATTAAGGCGTTTGGCAAATCAGTAAAAATACTTTTAAATGGGAGCACAGTTTTTCTACTGTTGGAAAGAAGCTAAAAATTCTTTAAAAGGGAAGCAGTAGCAGAAAATTATTTTTCAAGACCAAAATATCACTTCCATATACACATATTTACAGATATATCTCTTATTAATTAATTATCACATCTCATAAATTTGGTTAAGTTTGATTTAAGATTTATTTTATTTTATATTACAAAAACTATTTTATTTTACATTTATATATTATTATTCTATATTTTATATATTATTTTATGTATTATTTTGCATGATTAGAATAAAAGAAGGAAAATTGATTGAAAAAAATTGAATATATATACCTATTAATTTAATTAAAATTCTTATAATAGATATTTAAACTAATTTTTCTCTATAAAGTAATCTTAATATCAAGTTTTGCAATGACAATAAATAAAGTATGACTAGAGATGACAATGGAGTGGGACAGATTCAACCTTAACCCACAAAGACTAAACCTACCCTACATAATAAAATTTTCTATTTTCAAATCGCCCCACCCTAAAATCTTAAGCCCACTCTGCCCTTCCCCATTGTCATCCCTGCCTATAATTGAGAAGTGAAATTATTGAGTTTGTATTTATTACAAGTTGACACCCCCTACATCAAGTCAAGCTTTCTATTTCATTCCAATAGCCACCACATATCTAATATTCTTAATAGTGAATTCCCACTCTAGCTAGACTCCCTCAATATGGCTGAAACTTTCCTTCAAGTTGTGCTAGACAATCTCACTTCTTTCCTCAAAGGGGAACTTGTATTGCTTTTTGGTTTTCAAAATGAGTTCCAAAAGCTTTCAAGCATCTTTTCTACAATCCAATCCGTCCTTGAAGATGCTCAGGAGAAGCAATTCAACGACAAGCCACTTGAAAATTGGTTGCAAAAACTCAACGCTGCTACATATGAAGTCGATGACATCTTGGATGAATATAAAACTAAGGCCACACGATTCTCCCAGTCTGCATATGGCCGTTATCATCCAAAGGTTATCCCTTTCCGTCACAAGGTCGGGAAAAGGATGGACCAAGTGATGCAAAGACTAAATGCAATTGCTGAGGAAAGAAAGAATTTTCATTTGCACGAAAATATTATAGAGAGACAATCTGTTAGACGAGAAATAGGTAATCATCTTAAATTAGTATTACAACAGCTTAGTTTACATTCATATTTTTGGCAATTATCAAATTTGGAGAAGGGTCAAATATACTCATGTACTATCGTAAATAGTTTAAATATACCTCTCTTATTATACTTTGGCACAAATTTGTCAAGCCTAGCAAGCTCATAATCAAATTATTCACCCCAACTTTCAAATACCCGATTTCTTTAGAAATCCACTACCCATTCCCTTTGCTTTGCTTTGAATTCTTTTCTTTACCTCTAAACTTAGAAAACGCGATCTGTTTTGTTTAATCAAATTAATATTATGTTCTCAAAGACGATAGCCTTTCCAGACAGCTGAATGTAAATTTTGTCTAACAAAGAAAAAAAATGATTAGGCATGTTTCTCCTTGTTAGTGATTACTGTCACGGACTTAGAGTCTTACTAAAGCTCCGTGCGGCACTTGACAACTTACTCACGAATCTTTCACGATCTTGTAAGCTCAAGTAAGCCCTTTGAAACTAAGATCGCTAAGAGAATGAAAAGGATGACTTAGAGAATTTTGGAAGAAGGCTTTTGTATTGCTTTGGAAGAATGCTTACACTTGAGTGATTGCTTTCTTGGTTGGATGGTTGGATGCCTTGCAAATGAATGGCACCACCTATTTATACTAACTCCTAGGGACTAAAGTACAATTTTAAATTACTTTCTAAGTCCCTAAACTTATTTACTCAAAAGCCCCTCTCTAGAATTCTCTACACACTCTAGAGAATTCTAAGGCTTTCTTTGGAAACTATCTAAATTATTCTAGAGAATTCTAAGGAATTCTCTAGCCTTCTTGAATAATCTAAAGGGTTCTAGAGTCTTCCGGAAACCTCTCCACAACTCTAGACCCTTCCGCCCCTACTCGTACACAAAATTTCACTGTGATGTGGCGGGACGTGACATTACGCTGGATTTCTTTCAGAGTGAAATATAGGGGATAAAGTTGGAGCATAGTAATCGATCGTTCATTTCTTTCCTTAAAGTAAAAAGTTCAGCAAAATAATATCAAGGTACCATAATGGAAAATGATCAGATATGATAAAACTACAAATAGAATAGAAACTTATATATTAAGCTGGAAGAGAGTGAGTGACAATATCATCCTCTAATAACACTACCAAATTCCAAATTCAAATCATGATATGGAGGAGCAACCAAAAAGCATTGGGGCTGAATTATTTGATTATGTACTTGTCACGTCTTTCCGTCAAGATTAAGGGAAAATTTGTGCCAAAGAATAAAGAGGTGGGGTATATTTGGACTGAAAGAATAATGGGAGAGATATATTTGGACCAAAAGTATAACAATAGGTATATTTAAAGTATTTCCAATAGTATATTGTGCAAATATATTCTCTATTTTTTGCTGACTCCTAATGAGAATGAATGTAACAATATTCTCATGTTGATATTGCTTGCACCAGGTTCTGTATTAATTGAACCACAAGTTTATGGAAGGGACAAAGAGGAAGATGAGATAGTGAAAATCCTGATAAACAATGTTCGTGATTCCCAAAAAATTTCAGTCCTCCCAATACTTGGTATGGGGGGACTAGGAAAGACGACTCTTGCCCAAATGGTCTTCAATGATCAGAGAGTAACTGAGCATTTCTATCCCAAAATATGGATTTGTGTCTCGGATGATTTTGATGAGAAGAGGTTGATAAAGGCAATTGTAGAATCTATTGAAGGAAAGTCACTCAGTGACATGGACTTGGATCCACTTCAAAAGAAGCTTCAGGAGCTGCTGAATGGAAAACGATACTTGCTTGTCTTAGATGATGTTTGGAATGATGATCAACAGAAGTGGGATAATTTAAGAGCAGTCTTGAAGGTTGGAGCAAGTGGCGCTTCTGTTCTAATCACTACTCGTCTCGAAAAGGTTGGATCAATTATGGGAACATTGCAACCATATGAATTGTCACATCTATCTCAAGAAGATTGTTCATTGTTGTTCATGCAACGTGCATTTGGACACCAAGAAGAAATAAATCCCAACTTCGTGTCTATGGGAAAGGAGATTGTGAAAAAATGTGGTGGTGTGCCTCTAGCAGCCAAGACTCTTAGAGGTCTTTTGCGCTTCGAGAGAAAAGAAAGAGAATGGGAACATGTAAGGGATAGTGAGATTTGGAATTTGCCTCAACATGAAAGTACTATTTTGCCTGTCCTCAGGCTGAGTTATCATCACCTTCCACTTGATCTGAGACAATGCTTTGCATATTGTGCAGTATTCCCAAAGGACACCAAAATGGAAAAAGAAAAGCTAATCTCTCTCTGGATGGCACACGGTTTTCTTTTATCAAAAGGAAAGGAGTTAGAGGATGATGGTAATGAAGTATGGAACAAATTATGCTTGAGGTCTGTCTTCCAAGAGATTGAAGTTAAATCTGGTAAAACTTATTTCAAGATGCATGATCTCACCCATGATTTGGCTACATCTCTGTTTTCTGCAAGCACATCAAGCAGCAATATCCGAGAAATAAATGTAAAAAGTTACTCACATATGATGTCCATTGGTTTTGCTGAACTGATGTCTTCTTACTCTCCTTCTCTCTTGCAAAAGTTTGTCTCGTTGAGGGTGCTTAATCTGAGTGACTTAGGACTCAAGCAGTTACCGTCTTCCATTGGAGATCTAGTACATTTAAGATACTTGAACCTGTCTGGCAATTGGAATATGCGTAGTCTTCCAAAGGAGCTATGCAAGCTTCAAAATCTGCAGACTCTTGATCTATATAATTGCCATTCACTTTGTTGTTTGCCAAACAAACAAGTCAACTTGGTAGTCTCCGAAATCTTTTACTTGAGAATTGCTATAGATTGACTTTTATGCCACCAAGGTTTGGATCTTTGACATGCCTGAAGACTCTAGATTTCTTTGCTGTGGGTGAGAAGGAAGGTTCTCAACTAAGTGAACTAGGAAACCTGAATCTCTATGGCTCAATTTCAATCAAACATCTTGAGAGAGTGAAGAATGATAAGGATGCAAACGAAGCCAATTTATCTGCAAAAGGGAATCTGCACTCTTTAAGCTTGATTTGGAAACAACCGCATAGATATGAATCAGAAGAAGTTAAAGTGCTTGAAGCCCTCAAACCACACCCCAATCTAACTTCTTTAACAATCATAGGCTTTAGAGGATTCTGTTTCCCAGACTGGATAAATCAATCAGTTTTGATAAATGTTGTCTCGATTGTAATTGAAGGTTGCGAAAACTGCTCATGCTTACCACCCTTTGGTGAGCTGCCTTGTCTAGAAAGTCTAGAGTTATGGAAGGGGTCTGCGGAGTATGTTGAAGAGGCAGATGTTCATTCAGGATTCCCCACAAGAAAATGGTTTCCATCCCTGAGAAAACTTAGTATAGGCAAATTTTGTAATCTGAAAGGATTGCTGAAAAATGAAGGAGAAGAGCATTTCCCTGTGCTTGAAGAGATGACGATTTCAGATTGCCCTATGTTTGTTTATACGACCCTTTCTTTAGTTGTGGACGAGAGGAAAGGTTTTCAACTTAGTGAACTACGAAACCCGAATCTCTATGGCAAAATTGAAATTACACATCTTGAGAGAGTGAAGAAGGATACGGAGGCAAAAGAAGCCAACTTATCTGGAAAAATGAATCTGCATTCTTTAAGCATGAGTTGGGATGATGATGAACCACATAGAGATGAATCAGAAGAAGTTAAAGTGCTTGAAGCCCTCAAACCACACCCCAATCTGAAATCTTTAGAAATCATTGGCTTCAGAGGATTCCGTCTCCCAGAGTGGATGAATCACTCAGTTTTGAGAAATGTTGTCTCTATTACAATTAGAGGATGTGAAAACTGCTCTTTCTTACCACCCTTTGGTGAGCTGCCTTGTCTAGAAAGTCTAGTGTTACACAAGGGGTCTGCGGAGGTGGAGTATGTTGAAGAAGAGGATATTGATGTTGATTCTGGATTCCCCACAAGAATAAGGTTTCCATCTCTGAGAGAACTTTGTTTATTCAATTTTCGTAATCTGAAAGGATTGCTGAAAAAGGAAGGAGAAGAGCAATTTCATGTGCTTGAAGAGATATCGATTTACTGGTGCCCTGTGTTTGTTTTTCCAATCCTTTCTTCTGTCAAATGATTGAAAGTTAATGGGGACGAGGTAGATGCAGCAAGTTTCATGTCCATATCTAATCTTAGCACACTTACTTCCCTCTGCATTAGCAGTAACAAATCTACTTCGCTCCCAGAAGAGATGTTCAAAAGCCTTGCAAATCTCAAGTACTTGACTATCTCTTTCTTTATGAATCTGAAAGAGCTGCCTACCAGCCTTGGTTGTCTCAGTGCTTTGAAGTGTCTGCAAATTCAATGTTGTGACGCACTAGAGAAATTCCCCGAGGAAGGGATGAAAGGTTTAACTTCACTAACAGAGTTATCTGTTTATTGCTGTAAGACACTAAAATGTTTACCCGAGGGATTGCAGCACCTAAAAGCCTTCACAAGATTGAAAATTAGTGACTGTCCAGAAGTGGAAAAGCGGTGTGAGAAGGGTATAGGAGAAGACTGGCACAAAATTGCTCGCATTCCGTATCTGGATATTAGTTAGTCTTATATGTAATCGTAAGTGTTACTATTTGTAATTGTTTCTTGGGTTCTTTGTTTGCGAGTCTCCCACACATGTTTTTTTTTTTTTGGTTTCCCATCCGATGTCCTGTACCCACATTGGAGTCCGACTAAATCCGGATTTGCGCCAGGAAGTCCCACAGCGCTGCCTAACAAAGGCAACCTCCCTACCCAAGGGGCTCCCACACATGTTACATTCCTGCCATTGGATGTAATATTGTGATTTTCTGTCCAAATAGTAAGAAAGACAATTTTTCTGTTATATCACTTTGATCACCTTCAAAAGTGGGAATTCCATTTCTAACTTGATCAAAACTGTCGTGCACCATGTAGCTCGCATTACACTCGATGTTTATATTAAATAAAGTTTATAATGGACAAATAATTTAATGAAATGAGAATAAATATTAATTAATAATCACTAATATTGAAAGTTTATGTACAAACACATGACGTGCATCTATTAGTTTGGTAGAAAGACATGCATATAAGTTAATTTTTATCCACTCTTTAGTAGATCAATAAAATTGAGTATTAAAAGTTCTGGTCATGAGAAAACACCTTGTTTGGATGGTTGTTACCCGTTGTATTGTATTGTATTGTATTGTATTATATTGTTAGTTTAGATACAATGTTTGTTTGATTGTTACTTAAATTCTATTGTATCGTGTCGTTTAAATTCATTGTTAGGTAACGACGAAAAGACCCTTTTATGTAACGATCGGTTTGGTGTGATCGCGCCATTACATTAATATTTTCTTCTTATTTTGTCTTTATTTATTATTTAATAATTATATTTCATCGTTTACTCTACCTTTTCATAGTAACTCTACCCAGTAGTCTACTTTTTTTGTAGGTTTATTCTTCAAATTACAAATGTGTGATATTATGTAACGACGGAGAACGATACAATCTATCCAAATGTTGTATTCCTTAAAACAATACAGTACGATATACTATAACAATGTACAATACGATATGATACAATTATGAAACAATGCATAATAACTATCCAAACAAAGTGTTAAAGCAATAAGGAGGATTTCCCCCTCTTCATATGCATTTCTAACTCAACGAAACAAAAGATTATTTTGAAGTATATGGTTTAATCAGATATGAAAATGTTAGTTTTGGGAGGTAAAAATAAGTTAATGAACCAACAATAAGGATCTATCTGATAAAAAAAAAAAA
>JAJOOR010015979.1:0-25738 GCA_036250505.1 Solanum acaule | reverse complement strand
ATGAGGAAGATCGTTGTATCATCACTATAGCTCTTAAGTGATGGTTGTCGGTTATAGAAACTCCCACAAAAGTTATTGTGTTTTTTTTATATATATCAGTTTATTGTATTTTTAAATACATCTCAGAGTTATTTGTATCTTGCATACACACGGACTTAATATTAGTTTTTTGAACAGTTTTTCTTTATATTGCACTTGCTTTTAAAATGATTTATATTGAAATGGGTTTAGTCATGTTGAGTTGAGTTGAGCCAGGTAAGTTCTTCAGTTTCTTTCAGATTTCCTTTAAAGCCTATGTTGTTTTAGCATTCCAACTCGCATAGTCGTATATTCAATGTACTGATGGCAGTTGGCCTGCATCGTCTTATAATGTAGGCACAAGTAATTAGGATCGGCATTCTAGCGCACCGTTGATCCAGTTAGCAGATCAAAGTCAGTCGGTGAGCCTCTTTGCATTCCGGAGGATCCGTTTTTATTGCTTCATTAGGTTGTTGTGGGGTTTGTCCCAACACCCATATCAGTTGTTTTAGAGGCTTCATAGGCAAACATATTGTTAGTTATTCCAGTTATCTTTACTTTTCGTTTCACATGTTAAAGACTTGAGTTTGCCTTACTGGCCAGTTGAATGTTCCTTTATGACATTCTAGTTTCTTCATAAATGTTTATGTAATGAGTTAAGTCTTCCGCTAAGTTAAGTAAGACAGGCCAAGGGTTCTCTTGAGGCCAGCAATGGTCTTTAAGTGCCGGCCACGTCCAGGGTGTAGGCTCGGGGAGTGACAAACTTGGTATCAGAGCACAGAGTTCAAGATTCCTAGGGAGTCTATGAAGCCATGTCTGTAGAGTCCTAGTTATTGGTGTGAAGCGCGCCACATCTATGATTAGGAGGCTGCAAAATTTAGGAATTATCTCAGTTCTATCACTTTTTTTTTGTGTGTTAGAGTTTATGTCTAAAATGTTTCCCTCTAATTCGTGCCTGCGCGTGTTTCAGATAACCATACCTCCACGAAGAGCAGTCAGAGGTCGTCCAGCCAGGAGGAAAGTTGAAAGGCAAGAGTTACGTAATACACCTGAAGTGCAACCACAACGAGAGGTCTCTAATACTGAGTTTAGAGATGCTATAAGGATTTTAAGCCATGTTGTTACCAATCAGGTTGGGCAGCAAAGAGGAGCTCGACAAGAAGAGGCTGACACTTCAAGGATTCGTGAGTTCTTGAGAATGAAACTTCCAAGTTTCACTGGTTCGAGCACTACTAAGGACCCAGAGAATTTCATTGAGGAATTGACAAAGGTGTTCGATGTGATGCAAATTGTTGATACTGCGAGAGAGGAGCTAGCTGCATATCAGATGAAAAATGTTGATAGGACTTGGTTTGATCAGTGGAAAGTGGGTAGAGCAGAGAATGCACCACCTGCAATTTAGGCATGTTTTGAGGAGCCTTTCTTTGGGAGATTCTTTCCCCGAGAACTGAAAGAGGCTATGGTACGTGAGTTTGTCACACTAAAGTAGGATTCTTTGAGTTTGCATGAGTATGGGTTGAAGTTCACCCAACTGTCTCGCTATGCTCCTCAAATGGTTGCAGACATTAGGAGTAGGATGAGTTTATCTGTTGCTGGTTTGGGTCGCCTATCAAGCAAGGAGGGCTGGGCAGCAATGCTTATTGGGGACGTGGACATCTCGAGGTTGATGGTCTATGTGCAACGGGTAGAGGAAGTAAAGCTGAGGGATAGTGAGGAGTTCAAGAACAAGAGAGCTAAGTCAGAGAATGAGTCCGTGCAGCAGAAAAGTAATGCAAACCAGTCGTCTTTCCAACAGAAATAGAAGGGGCCAGTAGCATCATCTGCTAGTGGACCTGCACCCAGAAACAAAGGTAACTTTAATGGCCAGAATTCGCAGGACTTCAATGCAATACTAGCACAGTTCCAAGGTAGTGTGGCATAAGGAGGTAGTTTGACTCCTCCATGAAAGGGTCGTCAGGGCCAGACAGGTTGTTTCAACTGTGGAGAAGAGGGTCACTTCATGCAAGAGTGTCCAAAGAACATGCCTGAAAATGGTACTGGCGGAGGAACAAACCGCTTATATGCTATCAACAGTCGCCAAGAGCAAGATGATTCGCCAGATGTTGTCTCTGGTATGAGTCAAGTCTTTGACTTTAATGTTTATGCCTTGCTAGACAGTCAGTTCCAGTAGTAAAAGAGATTCCAGAAGTTTTTCCTGATGACCTACCTGGAGTCCCTCCAGAGAGAGAATTAGGCTTCGGGATAGACATCATTCCAGATACTCATCCTATATTTTTTCTGCCATACAAAATGGCACCAGCTGAGTTGAAAGAGCTTAAGGAGCAGTTGAAAGTTTATGAGAAGAATTACCCAACCCATGACTTAGAGTTGGTTTCTTTAATTTTTGCTTTGAAATATGACGCCATTATCTTTATGGTGTTCATGTGGAAATGTTCACCGATCACAAGAATTTTCAGTATGTATATGGTCAGAAAGAGTTTAATCTCAGATAGAGAGAGTGGTTTGGGTTGCTCAAAGATTAAGAAAGAGTTAGCAAAAAGATGTGCATAGACTTGCACAATTAGGAGTTCGATTAATGGATCCAACAGAAGGAGGAATGGTGGTGATGATTGGAACTGAATCATCATGTGTGTCAGAAGTAAAAGGAAAGCAAGATCAAAATCCTTTATTGCTTGAATTAAAGGCAAGTGTTCATAAGAAAGTGTGATGGCTTTTGAGCAAGGAGGAGATAATGTTTTGAGGTATGAAGGTGGATTGTGCTTATTGGGTGTTTAAACTGTATGTTAGATGTGACGCCCTTAGCTTAGTAAGAGTAATCTCATTCGAGGATGAATGTTCCCGACGTGGAGATACTGTAACATCTCTTAATTTGGAATAACTAGGAAGAAACTTATAATTGGAAATAGTCATTTTTGGAAAGAATTAAAATCTAGAAAATTGTTAAAGTTAGGAAAAGTTGAGTTTTGGTCAACTTCAAACAGCCATAATTCCTAGCTCAGGATGACTTAGGTGTACTTCCAGATATAGTTGCATAGCTCAAGGAAGGATCTTTCCAATGCCGTTGAGTTTGCCCGATTTAGAGTTCGTATGAGTGAGTTATCCCCTTTGGAATTTGGGCTGTTCGATTAATGAAATGTCCAAATCCAAATTTAAAGGGGTAGTTTGGTCTTTTCTTACCCTATTGTTATATTTCAGTTAGGGGTAATTAATTGGGTTCTAAACTCATTGGAGTCAGTTTAGACATTTACCAAATAGATCTAGGGTTTTGGAGGAGGAACGCAAGAAAAGAGAAAGGAAGAAGAGCTAGATTCGTCGTCGTCGTAATAAATTACTTGCGAATTTCACCGAGGATTCAATAAATTAAGGTATGTGAGTCTATCTCAACGTTGGGTTCGTTCACCCACGTGCCAAGCGTGTTTGTTTCATCCATTTCATCTTAAAACGATTGTATTTTGAGTGTTATTGAATGTGGTTCTTGAATTACTTTCGTTCTTGAACATGAGTTGAGTTTTAGGAGTTCTTGATGATTAAATTGTTATTTCTTGAGTTAGATCCTTGTGTATGTGATTTGGGTACCTAAATCTAAAGTGAATTAGAAAAAAAGAATCGGATTAAAACAA
The DNA here is from genome assembly GCA_036250505.1 of Solanum acaule. Lineage (NCBI taxonomy): Eukaryota > Viridiplantae > Streptophyta > Magnoliopsida > Solanales > Solanaceae > Solanum > Solanum acaule. Next base: position 22,100 of record JAJOOR010015979.1, on the reverse strand, counting down.
TTCAGCATCAGAAAATGATGTTAAAAATTCGTCAGTTGGTGTCTGTTGGAAGGCTGGCGCGACGCGCTCCCATAGTGCCATGGAGGCGGGGGCGGCGCCCCAGACCAGAAAGGTTGGGGCTGGCGTGGCACGCCCCGAATGCGCCCAAATCGTCGTTTTTGGTCCAGTTTTCGTCATTCAGTCCGTTTAAGTTATTCTAAAGCTTATTAACACTTTCCCTTGATTCTAACTACTCTAAATGACTTGTAAACATCTAGAAATTATCAAGAAACATAAACCATTTCCTTGAATTCTTAACTTCAAATTCAAAGAAAGTCAAGAGCCAAGTCTAAGAAGTTCTTAGAGTCTTTTCAAGAAGTCTTTTCCAAATGCTTTTGACTTTGTTTTAAGACATAAAGTTCAAGTTGAGTAATGAGTAAAGAGTAAAGAGTAAAGTTTAAAGTTCATTTCTTCAAAAGTATATGGAGATTAAGTATTCCCAAAGAGAGTTAAAATGTTTTCACATTTAAATAAGGACGGAAACTGAGATTTCCCAAGAGCCTTCGGGATAGTTTCTAGAAAAGCATATTAGCTTTGAAAATGATGCCAGCAGGGAAACTACGATTTCCAAGATAGCCTTTTAGCTAAGTATTCTCTACGCCTGTTGGTGTGTCTATTCTAGCTGAGAGAGTCTATCGTGATTGTGCCATTTCCATCAATCACAAGAATACCATGGTTGATTTAATGGAGTTAGACATGGTAGATTTTGAAGTCATTCTTGGTATGGACTGGCTTCATGCCTGTTATGCCTCAGTTGATTGTAGAACTCGAGTAGTCAAGTTTCAATTTTCAAATGAGCCAGTTTTAGAGTGGAAAAGAAGTTGAGCAGTGCCTAAGTGTCGTTTCATTTCAGACCTTAAGGCAAGGAAGTTAGATTCTAAGGGGTGTGCCTATCACTTAGTCCTAGTTAATGACTCAAGTGTTGAGGTACCTCCTATTAAGTCAGTTCCAGTAGTAAAAGAGTTTCCAGAAGTCTTTCCTAATGACTTACCCGGAGTCCCTCCAGAGAGAGAATTAGACTTCGACATAGACATCATTCCAGATACTCGTCCTATATTTTTTTTGCCATACAAAATGGCACCAGCTGAGTTGAAAGAGCTTAAGGAGCAGTTAAAAGTTTATGAGAAGAATTACCCAACCCATGACTTAGAGTTGGTTGCTATAGTTTTTGCTTTGAAATATGACTCCATTACTTTATGGTGATCATGTGGAAGTGTTCACCGATCACAAGAATTTTCAGTATGTATATGGTCAGAAACAACTTAATCTCAGACAAAGAGAGTGTTTAGGGTTACTCAAAGATTTAGAAAGAGTTAGCAAAAAGATGTGCATAGACCTGCACAATTAGGAGTTCGATTAATGGATCTAACAGAAGGAGGAATGGTGGTGATGATTGGAACTGAATCATCATGTGTCTCAGAAGTAAAATGAAAGCACGATCAAAATCCTTTATTGCTTGAATTAAAGGCAAGTTTTCATAAGAAAGAGTGATGGCTTTTGAACAAGAAGGAGATAATGTTTTGAGGTATGAAGGTGGATTGTTCTTATTGGGTGTTTAAACTGTATATTTGATGTGATGCCCTTTGCTTAGTAAGAGTAATCTCATTCGAGTATTAATGTTCCCGACGTGGAGATACTGTAACATCTCGCAATTTGAAATAACTAGGAAGAAGCTTATAATTGGAAATAGTCATTTTAGGAAAGAATTAAATTCTAGAAAATTGTTCAAGTTAGGAAAAGTTGAGTTTTGGTCAACTTCAAACGGCCATAATTCCTAGCTGAATATGAGTTAGGTGTACTTCCAGATATGGTTGCATAGCTCTTGGAAGGATCTTTCCAACGCCGTTGAGTTTGCCCGATTTAGAGTTCTTATGAGTGAGTTATCCCCTTTGGAAGTTGGGCTGTTGGATTAAGGAAATGTCCTAATCCGAATTTAAAGGGGTAATTTGGTCTTTTCTTACCCTATTGTTTTATTTCATTTAGGGGTAATTAATTGGGGTCTAAACTGATTGGAGTCAGTTTAGACATTTACCAAATAGAGGTAGTGTTTTGGAGGAGGAACGCCAGAAAAGAGAAAGGAAGAAGAGCTAGATTCGTCGTCGTCGTAATAAATTACTTGCAAATTTCGCCGAGGATTCAATCAATTAAGGTATGTGAGTCTATCTCAACATTGGGTTCGTTCACCCATGTGCCAAGCGTGTTTGTTTCATCGATTTCATCTCAAAAGGATTGTATTTTGAGTGTTATTGAATGTGGTTCTTGAATTACTTTCGTTCTTGAACATGAGTTGAGTTTTAGGAGTTCTTGATGATTAAATTGTTATTTCTTGAGTTCCTTGAGTTAGATCCTTGTGTATGTGATTTGTGTACATAAATCTAAAGTGAATTGGAAAAAAAGAATCGGATTAAAACAATTAAGGATCAGAAAATGAAGTAAAAAATCCGTCAGTTAGTGTCTGTTAGAAGGCTGGCGCGATGTGCTCTCATAGCAGAAGGCAGGCGGGGGCGGAGCGCCAGACCAGAAAGGTTGGAGCTGGCACGGCGCTACCCGGATGCGCCCAAATCGTCGATTTTGGTCCAGTTTTCGTCATTCAGTCCGTTTAAGTTATTCTAAAGCTTATTAACACTTTTCCTTGATTCTAACTACTCTAAATGACTTTTAAACATCTAGAAATTATCAAGAAACATAAACCATTACCTTGAATTCCTAACTTCAAATTCAAAGAAAGTCAAGAGCCATGTCTAAGAAGTTGTTAGAGTCCTTTCAAGAAGTCTTTTGCAAATGCTTTTAACTTTGTTTTAAGACTTAAAGTTTAAGTTGAGTAAAGAGTAAAGAGTAAAGTTTAAAGTTCATTTCTTCAAAAGTATATGGGGATTAAGTATTCCCGAAGAGATTTAAAATGATTTCACATTTAAATAAGGACAGAAACTGAGATTTCCCAAGAGACTTCGGGATAGTTTTTAGAAAAGAGTATTAGCTTTCAAAATGATGCAAGGAGGGAAACTGCGATTTCCAAGATAGCCTTTTAGCTAAGTTTTGAGCACTAATCTCAAATCACAGAAGAAGTATGTTTTTTAATAAAAACATAAGAGCTAGTATATTTTGGGAGTAGTATTGAGCACCGAATTGGGGTGGACATGAGTTCAGATAACTCACGTCTCCATAAAACCATGTAGTCATTATCGGCAGAAATGGGTCATACTTTTTAGATGAACCTTTTTCGAAATAGACTAGTGGATCCATTAGGCAATTCAAGTCCTATACCTTTGGTCAGGTATAGGATGTGCTGGCAGCGTGAGGTAGATCGCTGTATCATCACTATAGCTCTTAAGTGATGGTTGTCGGTTATAGAAACTCCCACAAAAGTTATTGTGTTTTTTATATATATCAGTTTATTGTATATCTAAATACAACTCAGAGTTATTTGTATATTTCATACATAGAGAGTTAATATCTGGTTTTTGAATAGATTTTCTTTATATTGCACTTGCTTTTAAATTGATTTATATTGAAATGGGTTTAGTCATGTTGAGTTGAGTTGAGTCAGGTAAGTTCTTCAGTTTCTTTCAGATTTCCTTTCAAGCGTATGTTGTTTTAGCATTCCAACTCCTATACTCGTACATTCAATGTTATGATGCCAGTTGGCCTACATCGTCTTATGATGTAGAAACAAGTAATTAGGATCGGCATTCCAGCGCACCGTTGATCCAGTGAGCAGATCAAAGTCAGTCGGTGAGCCTCCTTGCATTCCGGAGGATCCGTTTTCATTGTTTTCTTGTTTTGTTCATTAGGATGTTGTGGAGTTTGTCCCAACATCCATCTCAGTTTTTTTAGAGACTTCACAGACAGACAGACAATTAGTTACTTCAGTTGTCTTTACTTTTTGTTTCACATGTTAAAGACTTGAGTTTGCCTTACTGGCCAGTTGAATGTTCCTTTATGATATTCTAGTTTCTTCATAAATGTTTATGTAATGAGTTAAGTCTTCCACTAAGTTAAGTAAGCCAGGCCAAGGGTTCTCTTGGGGCCAGCAATGGTCTTCGAGTGCCGGCCACATCCAGGGTGTAGGCTCGGGGAGTGACAAACTTGGTATCAGAGCACAGAGTTCAAGAGTCCTAGGGAGTCTATGAAGCCGTGTCAGTAGAGTCCTAGTTATCGGTGTGCAGCGCGCCATATCTATGATTAGGATGCCCCAACATTTAGGAATTATCTCACTTCTTTCGAACTCTTTTTGTGCGTTAGAGTTTATCTCTAAAATGTTTCCCTCTAATTTGTGCGTGCGCTTGTTTCAGATAACCATGCCTCCACGAAGAGCAGTCAGAGTTCGTCTTGATAGGAGGAATGTTGAAGGGCAAGAGTTACCTAATGCACCTAAAGTGCAACCACAATGAGAGGTCTCTAATGCTGAGTTTAGAGATGCTATAAGGATGCTAAGCCAAGTTGTTACCAATCAGGTTAGGCAGCAAAAAGAAGCTTGGCAAGAAGAGGCTGAAACTTCAAGGATTCGTTAGTTCTTGAGGATGAAACTTCCAAGTTTCACTGGTTCGAGCACTACTGAGGACCTAGAGAATTTCATTAAGGAACTGAAAAAGGTGTTCGATGTGATGCATGTTGTTGATACTGCGAGAGAGGATCTAGCTGCATATCAGATGAATAATGTTGATAGGACTTGGTTTGATCAGTGGAAAGTGGGTAGATCAGAGAATGCACCACCTGCGATTTGGGTATGTTTTGAGGAGCCCTTCTTTGGGAGATTCTTTCCCCGAGAACTGAAAGAGGCTAATGTACGTGAGTTTCTCACACTAAAGTAGGATTCTTTGAGTTTGCATGAGTATGGGTAGAATTTCACCTAACTGTCTAGCTATGCTCCTGAAATAGTTGTGGACATCAGGAGTACTACGAGTTTATTTGTTGCTGGTTTGGGTCGCCTGTTAAGTAAGGAGGGCCGGGTAGCAATGCTTAATGGGGACATAGACATCTCGAGGTTGATGGTCTATGTGCCACAGGTAGAGGAAGAAAAGTCGAGGGATAAAAAGGTGTTCAAGAAATAGAGAGCTAAGACATAGAATGAGTCCGGGCAGCAAAAGAGTATTGCAAACCGGTCTTCTTTCCACCTGAAACAGAAGGGGCCTGCACGATCATCTTCTAGTTCACCTGCTCCCAGAAACAGAGGTAACTATAAAGGCCAGAATTCGCAGGACTTCAGTGCTTGACCAGCATAGTTCCAAGGTAGTGTGGCACAATGAGGTAGTTTGACTACTGCATGTGCTAGGTGTGGTAGAACGCACCCAGGAATGTGTCGTCAGGGCCAGACAGGTTGTTTCAACTATGGAGAAGAGGGTCACTTCATGCTAGAGTATCCAAAGAACATGCAAGGAAATGGTACTGGCGAAGGAACAAACCGCTTATATGCTATCAAAGAGCAAGAGGATTCACCAGATGTTGTCAGTGGTATGATTCAAGTGTTTGACTTTACTGTTTATGCCTTGCTAGACCCAGGAGCGAGTTTATCTTTTATAACTCTATATATTGCTATGCACTTTGATGTTATTCCTAAGCAACTTAATGAACCATTCAGTGTTATCACGCCTGTTGGTGTGTCTATTTTAGCCGAGAGAGTCTATCGTGATTGTGCCATTTCCATCAATCACAAGAATACCATGGCTGATTTAATTGAGTTAGACATGGTAGATTTTGAAGTCATTCTTGGTATGGACTGGCTTCATGGCTGTTATGCCTCAGTTGATTGTAGAACTCGAGTAGTCAGGTTTCAGTTTTCAAATGAGCCAGTTTTAGAGTGGAAAAGAAGTTGAGCAGTGCCTAAGGGTAGTTTTATTTCATACCTTAAGGCAATGGAGTTAGTTTCTAAGGGGTATGCCTATCACTTAGTCCTAGTTAATGACTCAAGTGTTGAGGTACCTCTTATTCAGTCAGTTCCAGTAGTAGAAGAGTTTCCAAAAGTCTTTCCTGATGACCTACCCGGAGTCCCTCCTGAGAGAGAATTAGACTTCGGCATAGACATCATTCCAAATACTCGTCCTATATTTTTTATGCCATACAAAATGGCACCAGCTGAGTTGAAAGAGCTTAAGGAGCAGTTGAAAGTCTATGAGAAGAATTACCCAACCCATGACTTAGAGTTGGTTGCTTTAATTTTTGCTTTGAAATATGACGCCATTATCTTTATGGTGTTCATGAGGAAGTGTTCACTGATCACAAGAATTTTCAGTATGTATATGGTCAAAAAGAGCTTAATCTCTGACGAAGAGAGTGCTTAGGGTTACTCAAAGATTAAGAAAGAGTTAGCAAAAAGATGTGCATAGACTTGCACAATTAGGAGTTCGATTAATGGATCCAACAGAAGAAGGAATGGTGGTGATGATTGGAACTGAATCATTATGTGTGTCAGAAGTAAAAGGAAAGCATGATCAAAATCCTTTATTGCTTGAATTAAAGGCAAGAGTCATAAGAAAGAGTGAAGGCTTTTGAACAAGGAGGAGATAATGTTTTGAGGTATGAAGGTGGATTGTGCTTATTGGGTGTTTAAACTGTATGTTTGATGTGACGCCCTTAGCATGGTAAGAGTAATCTCATTCGAGGACGAATGTTCCTGAGGTGGAGATACTGAAACATCTCGCAATTTAAAATAACTAGGATCAAGCTTATAATTGGAAATAGTCATTTTTGGAAAAGTTGAGTTTTGGTCAACTTCAAACAGCCATAATTCCTAGCTCAGGATGAGTTAGGTGTACTACAAGATATGGTTGCATAGCTTTTGGAAGGATATTTCCAACGCCGTTGAGTTTGCCCGATTAAGAGTTCGTATGAGTGAGTTATCCCCTTTGGAAGTTGGGCTGTTGGATTAAGGAAATGTCCAAATCCGAATTTAAAGGGGTAATTTGGTCTTTTCTTACCCCATTGTTTTATTTCGTTTAGGGGTAATTAATTGGGGTCTAAACTCATTGGAGTCATTTTAGACATTTACCAAATAGAGCTAAGGTTTTGGAGGAGGAACGCAAGAAAAGAGAAAGGAAGAAGAGCTAGATTAGTCGTCGTCGTAAGGAATTACTTGCGAATTTCACCGAGGATTCAATAAATTAAGGTATGTGAATCTATCTAAATGTTGGGTTCGTTCACCCACGTGCCAATCATGTTTGTTTCATCGATTTCATCTCAAAAGGATTGTATTTTGAATGTTATTTAATTTGGTTCTTGAATTACTTTCGTTCTTGAACATGAGTTGAGTTTTAGGAGTTCTTGATGATTAAATTGTTATTTCTTGAGTTCCTTGAGTTAGATCCTTGTGTATGTGATTTGGGTACCTAAATCTAAAGTGAATTGGAAAAAAAGAATCGGATTAAAACAATTCAGCATCAGAAAATGAGGTAAAAAATTCGTCAGTTGGTGTCTGTTGGAAGGATGGCGCGACGCGCTCCCTTAGTGCCAGGGAGGCGGGGGCGGCACCCTAGACCAGAAAGGTTGGGGCTGTCCAGGCGCGCCCCGGATGCGCCCAAATAGTCGTTTTTGGTCCAGTTTTCGTCATTCATTCCATTTAAGTTATTCTAAAGCTTATTAACACTTTCCCTTGATTCTAACTACTCTAAATGACTTGTAAACATCTAGAAATTATTAAGAAACATAAACCATTACCATGAATTCCTAACTTCAAATTCAAAGAAAGTCAAGAGCCAAGTCTAAGAAGTTCTTAGAGTCTTTTCAAGAAGTCTTTTGCAAATGCTTTTAACTTTGTTTTATGAGTTAAAGTTCAAGTTGAGTAAAGAGTAAAGAGTTTAGTTCGAAGTTCATTTCTTCAAAAGTATATGGGGACTAATTATTCCCGAAGAGATTTAAAATGATTTCACATTTAAATAAGGACGGAAACTGAGATTTCCCCAAAGCCTTCGGGATAGTTTTTAGAAAAGAGTATTAGCTTTCAAAATGATGCAAGGAGGGAAACTGCGATTTCCAAGATAGCCTTTTAGCTAAGTTTTGAGCACTAATCTCAAATCACAGATGAAGTATGTTTTTTAATAAAAACATAAGAGCTAGTATATTTTGGGAGTAGTATTGAGCACCGAATTGGGGTGGACATGAGTTCAGATAACTCATGTCTCCATAAAACCATGTAGTCATTATCGGCAGAAATGGGTCATACTTTTTAGATGAACCTTTTTCGAAATAGACTAGTGGATCCATTAGGCAATTCAAGTCCTATACCTTTGGCCAGGTATAGGATGTGCTGGCAGCGTGAGGTAGATTGCTGTATCATCACTATAGCTCTTAAGTGATGGTTGTCGGTTATAGAAACTCCCACAAAAGTTATTGTGTTTTTTATATACATTAGTTTATTGTATTTTTAAATACATCCCAGAGTTCTTTGTATCTTGCATACAAACATAGTTAATATCACATTTTTGAACTGTTTTTCTTTATATTGCACTTTCCTTAAAACTGTTTTATATTGAAAAGGGTTTAGTCATGTTTAGTTGAGTTGAGCCAGGTAAGTTCTACAGTGTCTTTCAGATTTCCTTTCAAGCTTATATTGTTTTAGCATTCCAACTCGCATACTCGTACATTCAATGTACTGATGCCAGTTGGCCTGCATAGTCTTATGATGTAGACACAGGTAATTAGGATCAGCATTCCAGTGCTCCGTTGATCCAGTGAGCAGATCAAAGTCAGTCGGTGAGCCTCGTTGCATTCCGGAAGATCCGTTTTCATTAATTTCTAGTTTTGTTCATTTGGATGTTGTGGGGCTTGTCCCAACATACATCTTAGTTGTTATAGAGGCTTCATAGACAGACATACAATTAGTTATTTCAGTTGTCTTTACTTTTCGTTTCACATGTTAAAGACTTGAGTTTGCCTTACTGGCTAGTTGAATGTTCCTTTATGACATTCTAATTTCTTCATAAATGTTTATGTAATGAGTTAAGTCTTCCGCTAAGTTAAGTAAGCCAGACCAAGGGTTCTCTTGGGGGCAGCAATGGTCTTCGAGTGTCGGCCACGTCCAGGGTATAGACTCGGGGCGTGACAAACTTGGTATTAGAGCACAGAGTTCAAGAGTACTAGGGAGTCTATGAGGCCGTGTCAGTAGAGTCCTAATTATCGGTGTGAAGCGCGCCACATCTATGATTAGGAGGCTGCAACATTTAGAAACTATCTCACTTATTTCACACTCTTTTCGTGCGTTAGAGTTTATCTCTAAAACGTCTCCCTCTAATTCATGCCAGTGCGTGTTTTAGATAACCATGCCTCCATGAAGAGCAGTTAGAGGTCGTCCAGCTAGGAGGAAAGTTGTAAGGAAAGAGTTACCTAATGCACCTGAAGTGCAACCACAATAAGAGGTCTCTAATGCTGAGTTTAGATATGCTATGAAGATGATAAGCCAAGTTGTTACCAATCAGGTTGGGCATCAGAGAGGAGCTCGGCAAGAAGTGGCTGACACTTCAAGGATTCGTGAGTTCTTGAGGCTGAATCTTCCAAGTTTCACTGGTTCGAGCACTATTGAGGACCCAGAGAATTTCATTGAGGAACTAAAAAAGGTGTTCGATGTGATGCATGTTGTTGATACTGCGGGAGTGGAGCTAGCTGTATATCAGATGATGAATGTTGATAGGACCTGGTCTGATAAGTTGAAAGTGGGAAGAGCAGAGAATGCACCACCTGCAAGTTGGGCAAGTTTTGAGGAGCCCTTCTTGGGGAGATTCTTTCCTGGAGAACTGAAAGAGGCTAAGGTACGTGAGTTTCTCACACTAAAATAGGATTCTTTGAGTTTGCATGACTATGGGTTGAAGTTCACCTAACTGTCTCGCTATGCTCCTTAAATGGTTGCGGTCATCTAGAGTAGGATGAGTTTATTTGTTCCTGGTTTGGGTTGCCTGTCAAGCGAGGAGGGATGGGAAGCAATGCTTATTGGGGACATGGACATTTCGAGGTTGATGGTCTATGTGCAACAGGTAGAGGAAGAAAAGCTGAGGGATAAAGAGGAGTTCAAGAAATAGAGAGCTAAGATAGGGAATGAGTCCGGGCAGCAGAAGAGTAAAGCAAACCGGTCGTCTTTCCTACAGAAACAGAAGTGGCCAACACCATCATCTGCTAGTGCACCTGCACCCAGAAACAGAGGTCACTATAATGGCCAGAATTCACAGGACTTCGGTGCTAGACCAGTACAATCCCAAGGTAGTGTGGCACAATGAGGTGGTTTGATTCCTGCCTGTGCTAGGTGTGGTAGAACGCACCCAGGAAAGTGTCGTCAGGGACAAACAGGTTATTTCAACTGTGGAGAAGTACGTCACTTCATGTGAGAGTGTCCAAAGAACATGCAAGGAAATGGTACTTGTGGAGGAACAAACTGCTTATATGCTATCAACAGTTGCCAAGAGCAAGAGGATTCACCAGATGTTGTCACTGGTTGATTCAAGTCTTTGACTTTACTCTTTATGCCTTGCTAGACCCATGAGCGAGTTTATATTTTGTAACTCCATAGATTGCTATGAACTTTGATGTTATTCTTGTGCAACTTAATGAACCATTCAGTGTCTCTACGCATGTTGGTGTGTCTATTCTAGCCGAGAGAGTATATCGTAATTGTGCTGTTTTTGTCAATCACAAGAATACCATGGCTGATATAATTGAGTTAGACATGGTAAATTTTGAAGTCATTCTTGGTATGGACTGGCTTCATGCCTGCTATGCTTCAGCTGATTGTAGAACTCGAGTAGTCAGGTTTCAGTTTCCAAATGAGCCAGTTTTAGAGTGGAAAAGAAGTTCAGCAGTGCCTAAGGGTCGTTTCATTTCATACCTTTAAGGCTTGGAATTTAATTTCTAAGGGATGAGCCTATCACTTAGTCCGAGTTAATGACTCAAGTGTTGAGGTACCTCCTATTCAGATAGTTCCAGTAGTAAAAGAGTTTCCAGTAGTCTTTCCAGATGACCTACCTGGAGTCCCTCCTGAGAGAGAATTATACTTCGGCATAAACATCATTCCAGATAATCGTCCTATATCTTTTCTACCATACAAAGTGGCACCAGCTGAGTTGAAAGAGCTTAAAGAGCATTTGAAAGTTTACGAGAAGAATTACCCAACCCATGACTTAGAGTTGGTTGCTGTAATTTTTTCTTTGAAATATGACGCCATTATCTTTATGGTGTTCATGTGGAAGTGTTCATCGATCACAAGAATTTTCAGTATGTATATGGTCAGAAAGAGCTTAATCTGTGATAGAGAAAGTGGTTAGGGTTACTCAAAGATTAAGAAAGAGTTAGTAAAAATATGTGCATATACTTGCACAATTAGGAGTTCGGTTAATGGATCCAACAGAAGGAGGAATGGTGGTGATGATTGGAACTGAATCATCATGTGTGTCAGAAGTAAAAGGAAAGAACGATCGAAATCCTTTATTGCTTGAATTAAAGGCAAGTTTTCATAAGAAAGAGTGATGGCTTTTGAACAAGGAGGAGATAATATTTTGAGGTATGAAGGTGGATGGTGCTTATTGGGTGTTTAAACTGTATGTTTGATGTGACTCCCTTAGCTTAGTAAGAGTAATCTCATTTGAGGACGAATGTTCCCATCGGGGATATATTGTAACATCTTGCAATTTGAAATAACTAGGAAGAAGCTTATAATTGGAAATAGTAATTTTTGGAAAGAATTAAAATCTGGAAAATTGTTAAAGTTTGGAAAAGTTGAGTGTTGGTCAACTTCAAACTGCCATAATTCCTAGCTCAGCATGAGTTAGGTGTATTTCCAAATATGGTTGCATAGCTCTTGGAAGGATCTTTCAAACGCCGTTGAGCTTGCACGATTTAGAGTTCGTATGAGTGAGTTATCCCCTTTGGAAGTTGGGCTGTTGGATTAAGGAAATGTTCAAATCCGAATTTAAAGGGGTAGTTTGGTCTTTTCTTACCCTATTGTTTTATTTCGTTTAGGGGTAATTACTTCGGGTCTAAACTGATTGGAGTCAGTTTAGACATTTACCAAATAGAGCTAGGGTTTTGGAGGAGGAACGCAAGAAAAGAGAAAGGAAGAAGAGCTTGATTCGTCGTCGTCGTAAGGAATTACTTGCAAATTTTGCCGAGGATTCAATCAATTAAGGTATGTGAGTCTATCTCAACGTTGGGTTCGTTCACCCACGTGCCAAGCATGTTTGTTTCTTCTATTTCATTTCAAAAGGATTGTATTTTGAATGTTATTGAATGTGGTTTTTGAATTACTTTCGTTCTTGAACATGAGTTGAGTTTTAGGAATTCTTGATGATTAAATTGTTAGTTCTTGAGTTCCTTGAGTTAGATCCTTGTGTATATTATTTGGGTATATAAATGTAAAGTGAATTGGAAAAAAAGAATCGGATTAAAACAATTCAGGATCAGAAAATGAGGTAAAAAATTAGTCAGTTGGTGTCTGTGGGAAGGTTGGCGTGACGTGCTCCCATAGCGCCAGGCAGGCTGGGGCGGCGCACTAGCAGTGCGCCTGAAAGTGAGCCCCAGAAAGGTTGGGGCTGGCGCGGTGCTCCCCGGAAGCACCCAAATCATCGTTTTAGGTCCAGTTTTCGTCATCCAGTCCATTTAAGTTATTCTAAAGCTTATTAACACCTTCCATTGATTCTAACTACTCAAAATGACTTCTAAACATCTAGAAATTATCAAGAAACATAAACCATTACCTTGAATTCCTAACTTCAAATTCAAGGAAAGTCAAGAGCCAACTCTAAGAAGTTCTTAGAGTCTTTTCAAGAAGTCTTTTGCAAATGCTTTAAACTTTGTTTTAAGAGTTAAAGTTCAAGTTGAGTAAAGAGTAAAGAGTAAAGTTCGAAGTTCATTTCTTCAAAAGCATATTGGGACTAATTATTCCCTAAGTGATTTAAAATGTTTTCACATTTAAATAAGGACGGAAACTGAGATTTCCAAAAAACCTTCGGGCAAGTTTTCAGAAAAGAGTATTAGCTTTCACAATGATGCAAGCAGGGAAACTGTGATTTCCAAGATAGCCTTTGAGCTAAGTTTTGAGCACTAATCTCAAATAATAGAAGAAGAATGTTTTTTTAGAAAAACATAAGAGCTTGTATATTTTGGGAGTAGTATTGAGCACCGAATTGGGGGAGGACATGAGTTCAGATAACTCACGTCTCCATAAAACCATGTAGCCATCATGGGCAGAAATGGGTCATACTTTTTCGATGAACCTTTTTCAAAATAGACTGGTGGATCCATTAGGCAATTCAAGTCCTATACCTTTGGCCAGGTATAGGATGCGCTGGCAGCGTGAGGTAGATCGCTGTATCATCACTATAACTCTTAAGTGATGGTTGTCGGTTACAAAGACTCCCACAAAAGTTATTGTGTTTTTTATAAACATTAGTTTATTGTATTTTTAAATACATCTCAGAGTTATTTGTATCTTACATACACACAGAATTAATATCAGGTTTTTGAACAGTTTTTCTTTATATTGCACTTGCTTTGAAACTGTTTTGTATTGAAATGGGTTTAGTCATGTTGAGTTGAGTTGAGCCAGGTAAGTTCTTCAGTTTTTTTCAGATGTCCTTCCAAGCCTATGTTGTTTTAGCATTCCAACTTGCATACTCGTACATTCAATGTATTGATGCCAGTTGGCCTGCATCGTCTTATTATGTAGACACAGGTAATTAGGATCGACATTCCAACGCACCGTTGATCCAGTGAGTAGATCAAAGTCAGTCGGTGAGCCTCCTTGCATTCCGGAGGATCCGTTTTCATTGCTCTCTAGTTTTGTTCATTTGGATGTTGTGGAGCTTGTCCCAACATCCATCTCAGTTGTTATAGAGGCTTCATAGACAAACATACAATTAGTTATTTCAGTTGTCTTTACTTTTCGTTTCACATGTTAAAGACTTGAGTTTGCCTTACTGGCTAGTTGAATGTTCCTTTATGACATTCTAGTTTCTTCATAAATGTTTATGTAATAAGTTAAGTCTTCCGCTAAGTTAAGTAAGCCAGGCCAAGGGTTCTCTTGCGGGCAGCAATGGTCTTCGAGTGCCGGCCACGTCCAGGGTGTAGGTTCGGGGCGTGACAAACTAGGTATTAGAGCACAGAGTTCAAGAGTCCTAGGGAATCTATGAAGCCGTGTCAGTAGAGTCCTAGGTATCGTTGTGAAGCGCGCCACATCTATGATTAGGAGGCTGCAACATTTAGGAACTATCTCACTTCTTTCACACTCTTTTCGTGCGTTAAAGTTTATCTCTAAAATTTCTCCCTCTAATTCGTGCCGGTGCGTGATTCAGATAACCATGCCTCCATGAATAGCAGTTAGAGGTTGTCCAGCTAGGAGGGATGTTGAAAGGCAAGAGTTACCTAATACACCTGAAGTGCAACCACAATGAGAGGTCTCTAATGCTGAGTTTTGATATACTATAAGGATTGTAAGCCAAGTTATTACCAATCAGGTTGGGTAGGAGGGAGGAGCTCGGCAAGAAGAGGCTGACACTTCAAGGATTCGTGAGTTCTTGAGGTTGAATCTTCCATGTTTCACTGGTTCGAGCACTATTGAGGACCCAGAGAATTTCATTGAGGAACTGAAAAAGTTGTTCGATGTGATGCATGTTGTTGATACTGCGGGAGTGGAGATAGCTGCATATTAGATGAAGAATGTTGATAGGACCAAGTTTGATCAGTGGAAAGTGGGTAGAGCAGAGAATGCACCACCTGCGAGTTGGGCATGTTTTTAGGAGTCCTTCTTGGGAGATTCTTTCCCCGAGAACAGAAAGAGGATAAGGTACGTGAGTTTCTCACACTAAAGCAGGATTCTTTGAGTTTGCATGAGTATGGGTTGAAGTTCACCTAACTGTCTCGCTATGCTCCTTAAATGGTTGCGGACATCAAGAGTAGGATGAGTTTATTTGTTCCTGGTTTGGGTCGCCTGTCAAACAAGGAGGGCTGGGAAGCAATGCTTATTGGGGACATTGACATCTCGAGGTTGATGGTCTATGTGCAACAGGTAGAGGAAGAAAAGCTGAGGGATAAAGAGGAGTTCAAGAAATAGAGAGCTAAGACAGGGAATGAGTCCGGGCAGCAGAAGAGTAATGCAAATCGATCGTCTTTCCACCAGAAACAGAAGGGGCCAGCACCATCATCTGCTAGTGCACCTGCACCCAGAAATAGAGGTCACTATAATGGCCAAAATTCGCCAGACTTCAGTGCTAGACCAACACAGTCCCAAGGTAGTGTGGCACAATGTGGTGGTTTGATTCCTGCATGTGCTAGGTGTGGTAGAAAGCACCCAGGAAAGTGTCGTCAAGGCCAGACAGGTTGTTTCAACTGTGGAGAAGAGGGTCACTTCATGTGAGAGTGTCCAAAGAACATGCAAGAAAATGGTACTGGCGAAGGAACAAACCGCTTATATGCTATCAACAGTTGCCAAGAGCAAGAGGATTCACCAGATGTTGCCACTGGTTGATTCAAGCCTTTGACTTTACACTTTATGCCTTGCTAGACCAAGGAGCGAGTTTATATTTTATAACTCCATAGAGTGCTATGAACTTTGATGTTATTCCTGAGCAACTTAATGAACCATTCAGTGTCTCTACGCCTGTTGGTGTGTCTATTCTATCCGAGAGAGTATATCGTGATTGTGCCGTTTCCGTCAATCACAAGAATACCATGGCTGATTTAATTGAGTTAGACATGGTAGATTTTGAAGTTATTCTTGGTATGGATTGACTTCATGCCTGTTATTCCTCAGTTGATTGTAGAACTCGAGTAGTCAGGTTTCAGTTTCCAAATGAGCCAGTTTTAGAGTGGAAAAGAAGTTCAACATTGCCTAAGGGTCGTTTCATTTCATACCATAAGGCTTGGAAGTTAATATTTCTAAGGGTTGTGCCTATCAGTTAATCCGAGTTAATGACTCAAGTGTTGAGGTACCTCCTATTCAGTCAGTTCTAGTAGTAAAAGAGTTTCCAGAAGTCTTTCCTGATGACCTACCCGGAGTCCCTCCTGAGAGAGAATTAGACTTCGGCCTAGACATCATTCCAGATACTCGTCCTATATCTTTTCTGCCAAACAATGTTGCACCAGCTGAGTTGAAAGAGCTTAAGGAGCAGTTGAAAGTTTATGAGAAGAATTACCCAACCCATGACTTAGAGTTGATTGCTGTAATTTTTGTTTTGAAATATGACGCCATTATCTTTATGGTGTTTATGTGGAAGTGTTCACCAATCACAAGAATTTTCTGTATGTATATGGTCAGAAAGTGCTTAATCTCTGACAGAGAGAGTGGTTAGGGTTACTCAAAGATTAAGAAGGAGTTAGCAAAAAGATGTGCATAGACTTGCACAATTAGGAGTCCGATTAATGGATCCAACAGAAGGAGGAATGGTGGTGATGATTGGAACTGAATCGTGATGTGTGTCAGAAGTAAAAGGAAAGCACGATCGAAATCCTTTATTGCTTGAATTAAAGCCAAGTATTCGTAAGAAAGAGTGATGGTTTTTGAACAAGGAGGAGATAATATTTTGAGGTATGAAGGTGGATCGTGCTTATTGGGTGTTTAAACTGTATGTTTGATGTGACGCCCTTAGCTTAGTAAGAGTAATCTCATTTGAGGACGAATATTCCCGACGGGGAGATATTGTAACATCTCGCAGTTTGAAATAACTAGGAAGAAGCTAATAATTGGAAATAGTCATTTTTGGAAAGAATTAAAATCTGTAAAATTGTTAAAGTTTGGAAAAGTTGAGTGTTGGTCAACTTCAAACGGCCATAGTTCCTAGCTCATGATGAGATAGGTGTACTTCCAGATATGGTTGCATACCTCTTGGAAGGATATTTCCAACGCCATTGAGTTTGCACGATTTAGAGTTTGTATGAGTGTGTTATCCCCTTTGGAATTTGGGCTGTTGGATTAAGGAAATGTCCAAATCCGAATTTAAAGGGGTAGTTTGGTCTTTTCTTACCCTATTGTTTTATTTCGTTTAGGGGTAATTAATTGGGGTCTAAACTGTTTGGAGTCAGTTTAGACATTTACCAAATAGAGCTAGGGTTTGCGAGGAGGAACGCAAGAAAATAGAGAGGAAGAAGAACTTGATTCGTCGTCGTCGTCGTAGGGAATTACTTGCGAATTTCACCGAGGATTAAATCAATTAAGGTATGTGAGTCTATCTCAACGTTGGGTTCGTTCACCCACGTGCCAAGCCTGTTTGTTTCTTCGATTTCATCTCAAAAGGATTGTATTTTTAATGTTATTGAATGTGGTTTTAAAATTACTTTCGTTCTTGAACATGAGTTGAGTTCTAGGAGTTCTTGATGATTAAATTGTTAGTTCTTGAGTTCCTTGAGTTAGATCCTTTTGTATATTATTTGGGTACATAACTGTAAAGTGAATTGGAAAAAAAAATCGGATTAAAACAATTCAAGATCCGAAAATGAGGTAAAAAATTCGTCAGTTGGTGTCTGTGGGAAGGTTGGCGCGACGCGCTCCCATAGCGCCAAGCAGGCTAGGGCGGCGCGCCAGAAGTGCGCCAGAAAAGAGCCCCAGAAAGGTTGGGGAAGGCGCGGTGCTCCCCGGATGTGCCCAAATCATCGTTTTTGGTCCAGTTTTCGTCATTCAGTCCATTTAAGTTATTCTAAATCTTATTAACACTTTCCATTGATTCTAACTACTCTAAATGACTTCTAAACATCTAGAAATTATCAAGAAACATTAACCATTACCTTGAATTCCTAAATTCAAATTCAAGGAAAGTCAAGAGTCAAGTCTTAGAAGTTCTTAGAGTCTTTTCAAGAAGTCTTTTGAAAATGCTTTTAACTTTGTTTTAATACTTAAAATTCAAGTTGAGTAAAGAGTAAAGTGTAAAGTTCAAAGTTCATTTCTTCAAAAGTATATGGGGACTAATTATTCCCTAAGTGACTTAAAATGTTTTCACATTTAAATAAGGACGGAAAGTGAGATTTCCAAAAAACCTTCGGGCAAGTTTTCAGAAAAGAGTATTAGCTTTCACAATGATGCAAGCAGGGAAACTGCGATTTCCAAGATAGCCTTTGAGCTAAGTTTTGAGCACTAATCTCAAATCACAGAAGAAGTATGTTTTTAAAAAAAAACATAAGAGATACTATATTTTGGAAGTAGTATTGATCACCGAATTGGGGGAGGACATGAGTTCAGATAACTCACGTCTCCATAAAACCATGTAGCCGTCATGGGCAGAAATGGGTCATACTTTTTAGATGAACCTTTTCCGAAATAGACTGGTGGATCCATTAGGCAATTCAAGTCCTATACCTTTGGCCAGGTATAGGATGCGCTGGCAGCGTGAGGTAGATCGATGTATCATCACTATAGATCTTAAGTGATGGTTGTCGGTTATAGAAACTCCCACAAAAGTTATTGTGTTTTTTATATACATTAGTTTATTGTATTTTTAAATACATCTCAGAGTTATTTGTATCTTGCAAACACACAGAGTTAATATCAGGTTTTTGAACAGTTTTTCTTTATATTGCACTTGCTTTTAAACTTTTTTATATTGAAATGGGTTTAGCCATGTTGAGTTTAGTCGAGCCAGGTATGTTCTTCAGTTTCTTTCAGATTTCCTTTCAAGCCTATGTTGTTTTAGTATTCCAACTCACATACTCGTACATTCAATGTACTGATGCAAGTTGGCCTGCATCGTCTTATGATGTAGACACAGGTAACTAGGATCGGCATTCCAGTTGACCGTTGATCCAGTGAGCAGATCAAAGTCAGTCGGTGAGCCTCCTTGCATTCCAGAGGATCCGTTTTCATTGGTTTCTAGTTTTATTCATTTGGATGTTGTGGGGCTTTACCCAACATCCATCTCAGTTGTTATAGAGGCTTCATAGACAGACATATAATTAGTTATTTCAGTTGTCTTTACTTTTCGTTTCACATGTTAACGACTTGAGTTTGCCTTACTGGCCAGTTGAATGTTCCTTTATGACATTCTAGTTTCTTCATAAATGTTTATGTAATGAGTTAAGTCTTCCGCTAAGTTAAGTAAGCCAGGCCAAGGGTTCTCTTGGGGGCAGCAATAGTCTTCGAGTGCCGGCCACGTCCAGGGTGTAGGCTCGGGGCGTGACAAACTTGGTATTAGAGCACAGAGTTCAAGAGTCCAAGGGAGTCTATGAAGTCGTGTCAGTAGAGTCCTAGTTATCGGTGTGAAGCGCGCCACATCTATGATTAGGAGGTTGCAACATTTAGGAACTATCTCACTTCTTTCACACTCTTTTCATGCGTTAGAGTTTATCTCTAAAATGTCTCCCTCTAATTCGTGATGGTGCATGTTTCCGATAACTATGCCTCCACGAAGAGAAATTAGAGGTCGTCCAGCTTGGAGAAATGTTGAAAGGCAAGAGTTACCTAATGCACCTGAAGTGCAACCACAATGAGAGGTGTCTAATGCTGAGTTTAGATATGCTATATGGTTGCTAAGCCAAGTTGTTACCAATCAGGTTGGGCATCAGAGAGGAGCTCAGCAAGAAGAGGTTGACACTTCAAAGAGTCGTGAGTTCTTGAGGTTAAATCTTCCAAGTTTTACTGGTTCGAGCACTACTGAGGACCGAGAGAATTTCATTAAGGAACTGAAAAAGGTGTTTGATGTGATGCATGTTGTTGATACAGCAGGAGTGGAGCTAGCAGCATATCAGATGAAGAATGTTGATAAGACCTGGTTTGATTAGTGGAAAGTGGGTAGAGCAGAGAATGCACCACCTGCGAGTTGGGCATGTTTTGAGGAGCCCTTCTTGGGGAGATTCTTTCCCCGAGATATGAAAGAGGCTAAGGTACGTGAGTTTCTCACACTAAAGTAGGATTCTTAGAGTTTGCATGACTATGGGTTGAAGTTGACCTAACTGTCTCGCTATGCTCCTTAAATGGTTGCGGACTTCAGGAGTAGGATGAGTTTATTTGTTCCTGGTTTGGGTCGCCTGTCAAGCAAGGAGGGCTGGGAAACAATGCTTATTGGGGACATGGACATCTTGAGGTTGATGGTCTATGTGCAACAGGTAGAGGAAGAAAAGCTGAGGGATAAAGAGGAGTTCAAGAAATAGAGAACTAAGACAGGGAATGAGTCTGGGCAGCAGAAGAGTAATGCAAATCGGTCGTCTTTCCACCAGAAATAGAAGGGGCCTGCACCATCATCTGCTAGTGCACCTGCACCCAGAAACAGAGGTCACTATAATGGCCAGAATTCGCAGGACTTCAGTGCTAGACCAACACAGTCCCAAGGTAGTGTGGCACAATGAGGTGGCTTGATTCCTGCATGTGCTAGGTGTGGTAGAACGCACCTAGGAAAGTGTCGTCAGGGCCAGACAGGTTGTTTCAACTGTGGAGAAGAGGGTCACTTCATGTGAGAGTGTCCAAAGAACATGCAAGGAAATGGTACCGGCGGAGGAACAAACCGCTTATATGCTATCAACAGTCGCCAAGAGCAAGAGGATTCACCAGATGTTGCCACTGGTTGATTCAAGCCTTTGACTTTACTCTTTATGAACTTTGATGTTATTCCTGAGCAACTTAATGAACCATTTAGTGTCTCTACGCCTGTTGGTGTGTCTATTCTAGCTGAGAGAATATATAGTGATTGTGTCGTTTCCGTCAATCACAAGAATACCATGGCTGATTTAATTGAGTTAGACATGGTAGATTTTGAAGTCATTCTTGGTATGGATTGACTTCATGCCTGTTATGCCTCAGTTGATTGTAGAACTCGAGTAGTCAGGTTTCAGTTTCCAAATGAGCCAGTTTTAGAGTGGAAAAGAAGTTCAGCAGTGCCTAAGGGTCGTTTAATTTCATACCTTAAGGGTTGTGCCTATCACTTAGTTCGAGATAATGACTCAAGTGTTGAAGTACCTCCTATTCAGTCACTTCTAGTAGTAAAAGAGTTTCCAGAACTCTTTCCTGATGACCTACCCGGAGTCCCTCCTGAGAGAGAATTAGACTTCGGCCTAGACATCATTCCAGATACTCATCCTATATCTTTTCTGCCATACAAAGTGGCACCAGCTGAGTTGAAAGAGCTTAAGGAACAGTTGAAAGTTTATGAGAAGAATTACCCAACCCAATAGTTAGAGTTGGTTGCTGTAATTTTTTCTTTGAAATATGACGCCATTATCTTTATGGTGTTCATGTGGAAGTGTTCACCGATCACAAGAATTTTCAGTATGTATATGGTCAGAAAGAGCTTAATCTCTGACAGAGAGAGTGGTTAGGCTTACTCAAAGATTAAGAAAGAGTTAGGAAAAAGATGTGCATATACTTGCACAATTAGGAGTTCGATTAATGGATCCAATAGAAGGAGGAATGGTGGTGATGATTGGAACTGAATCATCATGTGTGTCAGAAATAAAAGGAAAGTACGATTGAAATCCTTTATTGCTTGAATTAAAGGCAAGTATTCATATGAAAGAGTGATGACTTTTGAACAAAGAGGAGATAATATTTTAAGGTATGAAGGTGGATCGTGCTTATTGGGTGTTTAAACTATATGTTTGATGTGACGCCCTTAGCTTAGTAAGAGTAATCTCATTTGAGGACGAATGCTCCCCATGGGGAGATATTGCTACATCTCGCAATTTGAAATAACTAGGAAGAAGCTAATAATTGGAAATAATCATTTTTGTAAAGAATTAAAATCTGGAAAATTGTTAAAGTTTGGAAAAGTTGAGTGTTGGTCAACTTCAAACGGCCATAGTTCCTAGCTCAGGATGAGTTAGGTGTACTTCCAGATATGGTTGCATAGCTCTTGGAAGGATCTTTCCAACACCGTTGAGTTTGCACGATTTAGAGTTCGTATGAGTGACTTATCACCTTTGGAAGTTGGTGTCTGTGGGAAGGTTGGCGTGACGCGCTCCCATAGCGCCAAGCAAGCTGGGGTGGCGCTAAGGGTGGCAACGGAACCGGGAGGTTCCGGTTCCGGTCCGTTCCGGTCCGTTACCGGTTCCGTCTCGGTTCCGGATAGTTCCGGTTAGATCCGGACTTGTTCCGGTCCGGGAGGGGTAACGGGACGGAAACCGGGATTTACCGGTCCGTCCCGGTCCGGTTAGTCCCGGTTCCGGTCCGGTTCGGA
>JAJOOR010015978.1:0-15764 GCA_036250505.1 Solanum acaule | reverse complement strand
CTCTAGGGCTCATTTGACCTAGAAATTGGGCCATTTTGGACGTGAGGGCAAACTGGCCCCATAGATAAGGTCTTAACGGACGTCCATGTATTATTTTGGCAAAAATGACGTCGAAATTTCGGACCACCAAAAAATCCTTGAGGACTATAGAACACGAAAATCAGTAAAAGAGGGGTTTACCTACTCTAGGGCTCGTTTGACCTTGAAAATGGGCCATTTTGGCCGTGATGGCCAACTGGCTCCATAGATAAGGGCTTAACGGACGTCCAGGTATAATTTTGGCAAAAATGAGATCGAAATTCTGGATCACCAAAAAATCAGTGGACTATAGCACACAAAAATTGGTAAAATAGGGGGTTTACCTACTATAGGGCTTGTTTGACCTTGGAAATGGGCCATTTTGGCCGTGAGGGCCAACTGGCTCCATAGATAATGTCTTAACGGACGTCCAAGTATAATTTTTACAAAAATGAGGTCGGAATTCTGGATCACCAAAAATTTTGTGGACTACAGCACAAGAATGTTGGTAAAATGGGGTGTTTACCTGCTCTAGGATTCATTTGACCTTGAAAATCGGCCATTGTGGCCGTGAGGGCCAACTGGCTCCATAGAGAAGGTCTTAACGGACGTCCAGGTATAATTTTGGTAATAATGAGGTCGGAATTCCGAATCACCAAAAAATCCGTGGACTACAGCACACAAAACTGAGTAAAATAGGAGGTTTACCTACTCTAGGGCTCATTTGACCTTGAAAATAGGCCATTTTGTCCGTGAAGGCCAACTGGCTCTATTGAGAAAGTCTTAACGGATATCCATGTATAATTTTGGAAAAAATGAGGTCGGTATTCTGGATCACCAAAAAATCTTTGGACTATAGCACACAAAAATCGGTAAAATTAGGGGTTAACCTGCTATAGGGCTCATTTGACCTTTAAAATGGGCCATTTTGGCCGTTAGGGCTAACTAGCTCCAAAGATAAGGTCTTAACGGACGTCCAAGTATAATTTTTGCAAAAATGAGGTCGCAATTTTTGATCCCCCAAAAATCTGTGGACTATAGCACAAGAATATTGGTAAAATAGAGGGTTTACCTACTCTAGGGCTCGTTTGATATTGAAAATGGGCCATTTTGGTCGTGAGGGCCAATTGGCTCCATAAATAAGGTACTAACGGATATCCAGGTATAATTTTGGTAAAAATGATGTCTTAATTCTGAATCAACAAAAACTCTGTGGACTATAGCACATGAAAATTGGTAAAATGGGGGATTTACATGCTCTAAGGCTCGTTTGACTTTGAAAATGGGCCATTTTGGCCGTGAGGGCCAACTGGCTCCAAATATAAGGTCTTAACGGACGCCCAGGTATAATTTATGTAATAATGAGTTCAGAATTCCGGATCACCGAAAAATATGTGGACTATAGCACACAAAAATCACTAAAATAGGGGTTTTAACTATTCTAGGGCTCGTTTGACCTTGAAAATGGGCCATTTTTGCCGCGACGGACAAATATCTCCATAGATAAGGTCTTAACGGAAGTCTAGGTATATTTTTGGCAAAAATGAGGTCAGAATTTTTGATCACCAAAAAATCCGCGAACTATAGCACACAAAAATAGGTAAAATGGGGCGGTTTACCTGTTTTAGGGTTTGTTTGACATTAAAAATGGGCCATTTTGGCCGTGAAGGCCAACTGGCTCCATACATAAAGTCTTAACGGACGTCTAGGTATAATTTTTGCAAAAATGAGGTCGGAATTCTGGATCACCAAAAAATCTGTGGACTATAGCACAAAAAAATCAGTAAAATGAGGGGTTTACCTGCTCTAGGGCTCATTTGACCTTTAAAATGGGCCATTTTAGCCGTGAGGGCTAACTAGCTCCCAAGATAAGGTCTTAACGGATGTCTAGGTAAAATTTTGGCAAAAATGAGGTCAAACTTTTGGATAACCAAAAAATCTGTGGACTATAGCACATGAAAATCAGTAAAAGGGGGGTTTACCTACTCTAGGGCTCGGTTGACCTTGAAAATGGGCTATTTTGGCCGTGAGGGCCAACTGGCACCATAGATAAGGTATTAATGGACGTCCAGGTATAATTTAGGTAATAATGAGGTCTGAATTTTAGATTACCAAAAAATCAGTGGACTATAGCATACAAAAATCAGTAAAATGGGGTGTTTACCTACTCCAGGGGTCGTTTGACCTCGAAAATGGGCCATTTTGGCCGTGAGGGCCAACTGGATCCATAAATAAGGTCTTAACGGACGTCCAAGTATAATTTCGACAAAAATGAGGTCGGAATTCTGGATCACTAAAAAATCAGTGGACTATAGCCCACAAAAATTGGTAAAATAGGGGGTTTACCTCCTCTGGGGCTCATTTGACCTAGAAAATGGGCCGTTTTGGACGTGAGGGCAAACTGGCCCCATAGATAAGGTCTTAACGGACGTCCATGTATTATTTTGGGAAAAATGACGTCGGAATTTTCGGAACACCAAAAAATCCTTGAAGACTATAGCACACGAAAATCAGTAAAAGGGGGGTTTACCTACTCTAGGGCTCGTTTGACCTTGAAAATGGGCCATTTTGGCCGTGAGGGCCAACTAGCACCATAGATAAAGTCTTAACGGACGTGCAGGAATAATTTTTGTAATAATAAGGTCGAAAATTAAGATCACCAAAAAATCCGTGGACTATAGCACACAAAATCAGTAAAATGGGGGGTTTACTTGTTGTAGTGCTCGTTTGACCTTGGAAATGGGTCATTTTGGCCGTGTCGACAACTGGCTCAATAGATAAGGTCTTAACAGACGTCCAGGTATAATTTTGGCAAAAATGAGGTCGGAATTCTGGATCACCAAAAAACTCGTGGACTACAGCACAATAAAATTGGTAAAATGGGGTGTTTACCTGCTCTAGGGTTCATTTGACCTTGAAAATGGGCCATTCTGGCTGTGAGGGCCAACTAGCTTCATAGATAAGGTCTTAACGGATGTCCAGGTATAATTTTTGTAAAAATGAGGCCGAAATTCCGGATCACCAAAAAATCCGGGGACTATAGAACAAAAAAATGAGTAAAATAGGAGGTTTACCTACTCTAGGGCTCATTTGAGCTTGAAAATGGGCCATTTTGGTCGTGAAGGCCAACTGGCTCCATAGATAAATTCTTAACGGACGTGCAGGTATAATTTTGGCAAAAATGAGGTTAGAATTCTAGATCACCAAAAATTCTGTGGACTATAACACACAAAAATCAGTAAAATGAGGGGTTTACCTGCTCTAGGGTTCATTTGACCTTGAAAATGGGCCATTCTGGCTGTGAGGGCCAACTAGCTTCATAGATAAGGTCTTAACGGTTGTCCAAGTATAATTATGGTAAAAATGAGGTCGAAATTCCGGATCCCCAAAAAATCCGTGGAATATAGAACAAAAAAATGAGTAAAATAGGAGGTTTACCTACTCTAGGGATCATTTGTCCTTGAAAATGGGCCATTTTGGCCGTGAAGGCCAACTGGCTCCATAGATAAATTCTTAACTGACGTCCAGGTATAATTTTGGCAAAAATGAGGTCAGAATTCTGGATCACCAAAAAATCTGTGGACTATAGCACACAAAAATAAGTAAAATGAAGGGTTTACCTGCTCTAGGGCTCATTTGACCTAGAAAATGGGCCGTTTTGGACGTGAGGGCAAACTGGCCCCATAGATAAGGTCTTAACGGACGTCCATGTATTATTTTGGCAAAAATGACGTCGGAATTTCGGATCACCAAAAAATCCTTGAGGGCTATAGAACACGAAAATCAGTAAAAGAGGGGTTTACCTACTCTAGGGCTCGTTTGACCTTGAAAATGGGCCATTTTGGCCGTGATGACCAACTGGCTCCATAGATAAGGGCTTAACGGACGTCCAGGTATAATTTTGGCAAAAATGAGATCGAAATTTTGGATCACCAAAAAATCAGTGGACTATAGCACACAAAAATTGGTAAAATAGGGGGTTTACCTACTATAGGGCTCGTTTGACCTTGGAAATGGGCCATTTTGGCCGTGATGGCCAACTGGCTCCATAGATAATGTCTTAACGGACGTCCAAGTATAATTTTTGCAAAAATGAGGTCGAAATTCTGGATCACCAAAAAATTTGTGGACTACAGCACAAGAATGTTGGTAAAATGGGGTGTTTACCTGCTCTAGGATTCATTTGACCTTGAAAATCGGCCATTCTGGCCGTGAGGGCAAACTGGCTACATAGATAAGGTCTTAATGGACGTCCAGGTATAATTTTGGTAATAATGAGGTCGGAATTCCGAATCACCAAAAAATTCGTGGACTATAGCACACAAAACTGAGTAAAATAGGAGGTTTACCTACTCTAGGGCTCATTTGACCTTGAAAATAGGCCATTTTAGCCGTGAAGGCCAACTGGCTCTATTGAGAAAGTCTTAATGGACATCCATGTAGAAGTTTTGAAAAAATGAGGTCGGAATTCTGGATCACCAAAAAACCTTTGGACTATAGCACACAAAAATCGGTAAAATTAGGGGTTAACCTGCTCTAGGGCTCATTTGACCTTTAAAATGGGCCATTTTGGCCGTGAGGGCTAACTAGCTCCAAAGATAAGGTCTTAACGGACGTCCAGGTATAATTTTTGCAAAAATGAGGTCGCAATTTTGGATCCCCCAAAAATCCGTGGACTATAGCACAAGAATATTGGTAAAATAGAGGGTTTACCTACTCTAGGGCTCGTTTGATATTGAAAATGGGCCATTTTGGCCGTGAGGGCCAACTGGCTCCATAAATAAGGTACTAACGGAGATCCAGGTATAATTTTGGTAAAAAAGATGTCTCAATTCTGAATCAACAAAAACTCCGTGGACTATAGCACACGAAAATTGGTAAAATGGGGGATTTACCTGCTCTAAGGCTCGTTTGACTTTGAAAATGGGCCATTTTGGCCGTGAGGGCCAACTGGCTCCAAATATAAGGTCTTAACGGACGCCCAGGTATAATTTATGTAATAATGAGTTCAGAATTCCGGATCACCAAAAAATATGTGGACTATAGCACACAAAAATCACTAAAATGGGGGTCTTAACTATTCTAGGGATCGTTTGACCTTGAAAATGGGCCATTTTTGCCGCGAGGGACAGCTGGCTCCATAGATAAGGTCTTAACGGACGTCCAAGTATAATTTCGGCAAAAATGAGGTTGGAATTCTGGATCACTAAAAAATCAGTGGACTATAGCCCACAAAAATTGGTAAAATAGGGGGTTTACCCGCTCTAGGGATCATTTGACCTAGAAAATGGGCCGTTTTGGACGTGAGGGCAAACTGGCCTCATAGATAAGGTCTTAACGGACGTCCATGTATTATTTTGGGAAAAATGACGTCGGAATTCTGGATCACCAAAAAATCCTTGAGGGCTATAGCACACGAAAATCAGTAAAAGGGGTGTTTACCTACTCTAGGGCTCGTTTGACCTTGAAAATGGGCCATTTTGGCCATGAGGTCCAACTGGCTCCATAAATAAGGTCTTAACGGACGTCCAGGTAATATTTTGGCAAAAATGAGATCGGAATTCCGGATCACCAAAAAATCAGTGGACTATAGCACACAAAAATTGGTAAAATAGGGGGTTTACCTAATCTAGGGCTCGTTTGACATTGGATAGGGGCCATTTTGGCCGTGAGGGACAACTGGCTCCATAGGTAAGGTCTTAACGGACGTCCAGGTATAATTATTGCAAAAATGAGGACGAAATTCTGGATCACCAAAAAATTTGTGGACTATAGCACTAGAATATTGGTAAAATGAAGTGTTAACCTTCTCTAGGGCTCGTTTGACCTTGAAAATCGGCCATTCTGACCGTGAGGGCCAACTGGCTCCATAGATAATGTCTTAACAGACATCCAGGTATAATTTTGGTAATAATGAGTTTTGAATTCCGGATCACCAAAAAATCAGTGGACTATAGCACACAAAACTGAGTAAAATAGGAGGTTTACCTACTCTAGGGCTCTTTTGACCTTGTAAATAGGCCATTTTGGCCCTGAAGGACAACTGGCTCCATTGAAAAAGTCTTAACAGACATCCATGTATAATTTTGGCAAAAATGAGGTTAGAATTCTGCATCACGAAAAAATTTGTGGACTATATCACACAAAAATCGGTAAAATTAGGGGTTAACCTGTTCTAGGGCTCATTTGACCTTTAAAATGGGCTTTTTTGGCCGTGAGGGCTAACTAGCTCCAAAGATAAGGTCTTAACGGACATCTAGGTATAATTTTTGCATAAATGAGGTCAAAATACTAGATCAAGAAAGACTCCGTTGACTATAGCACACGAAAATCGGTAAAATAGGGGATTTACCTGCTTTAGGGCTCGTTTGACTTTGAAAATAGGCCATATTGGCCGTGAGGTCCAACTGGCTCCATAGATAAGGTCTTAACGGACGTCGAGGTATAACTTTGGGAATAATGAGTTCGGAATTTTGGATCACCAAAAAATCTGTGGACTATGCACACAAAAATCACTAATATGGGGGGTCTACCGATTCTAGGGATCGTTTGACTTTGAAAATGGGTCATTTTGAACGTGAAGGCCAACTGGCTCTATAGATAAAATCTTAACGGACGTCCAGGAATAATTTTGGCAAAAATGAGGTCGGATTCTGGATCACCAAAAAATCTGTGGACTATTGCACACAAAAATTGATAAAATAAGGGGTTTACCTGCTCTAGGGCTCATTTGACCTTTAAAATGGGTCATTTTGGCCGTGAGGGCTAACTAGCTCCAAAGATAAGGTCTTAACGGATGTCCAGATAAAATTTTGTCAAAAATGAGGACAGAATTTTGGATAACCAAAAAATCTGTGGACTATAGCACACGAAAATCAGTAAAATGGGGGTTTACCTACTCTAGGGCTCGTTTGACCTTGAAAATGGGCCATTTTGGCCGTGAGGGCCAACTGGCTCCATAGATAAGGTCTTAACGGACGTCCAGGAATAATTTTGGTAATAATGAGGTCAGAATTTCAGATTACCAAAAAATCAGCGGACTATAGCATACAAAAATTAGTAAAATGTGGGGTTTACCTACTCTAGGGCTCGTTTGACCTTGAAAATGGACCATTTTGACCGTGAGTGCCAAATGGCTTCGTAGATAAGGTCTTAACGGACGTCCAAGTATAATTTCGGCAAAAATGTGGTCGGAATTCTGGATCACCAAAAAATCAGTGGACTATAGCACACAAAAATTGGTAAAGTGGGAGGTTTACCTGCTCTAGGGCTCGTTTGACCTTGAAAATGGGCCATTTTGGCCGTGAGGACCAACTGGCTCCATAGATAAGGTCTTAACGGACGTCCAAGTATAATTTTTTCAAAAATGAGGTCGGAATTCTGGATCAAGAAAAACTCCGCTGACTATAGCACACGAAAATCGGTAAAATAGGGGATTTACCTGCTATAGGGCTCGTTTGACTTTGAAAATGGGCCATATTGGCCGTGAGGTCCAACTGGCTCCATAGATAAGGTCTTAACGGACGTCGAGGTATAATATTGGGAATAATGAGTTCGAAATTCTGGATCACCAAAAAATCTGTGGACTATGCACACAAAAGCCACTAAAATGGGGGGTTTACAAATTCTAGGGCTCGTTTGACTTTGAAAATGGGTCATTTTGGCTGTGAAGGCCAACTGGCTCCATAGATAAATTCTTAACGAACGTCCAGGTATAATTTTAGCAAAAATGAGGTCGGAATTCTGGATCACCAAAAAATCGGTGGACTATAGAACACAAAAAATGGTAAAATAAGGGGTTTACCTGCTGTAGGGCTCATTTGACCTTTAAAATGGGCCATTTTGGCCGTGAGGGCTAACTAGCTCCTAAGATAAGGTCTTAAGGGATGTCCAGGTAAAATTTTGGTAAAAATGAAGTCGTAATTTTGGATAACCAAAAAAACTGTGGACTATAGCACACAAAAATTAGTAAAATGGGGGGTTTGCCTACTCTAGGGCTCGTTTGACCTTGAAAATGGGCCATTTTGGCCGTGAGGGCCAACTAGCTCCATAGACAAGGTCTTAACG
This sequence comes from Solanum acaule, assembly GCA_036250505.1. NCBI lineage: Eukaryota > Viridiplantae > Streptophyta > Magnoliopsida > Solanales > Solanaceae > Solanum > Solanum acaule. Next base: position 7,679 of record JAJOOR010015978.1, on the reverse strand, counting down.
GGCGTCCAAGTATAATTTCGGCTTAAATAAGGTCGAAATTCCGGATCACCAAAAAACCAATGTACTATAGCACACAAAAATTGGTAAAATGGGGGGTTTACTTGCTCTAGGGCTCATTTGACCAAGAAAATGGGCCGTTTTGGACGTGAGGGCAAACTGGCCCCATAGATAAGGTCTTAACGGACGTCCATGTATTATTTTGGCAAAAATGACGTCGGAATTCTGGATCACCAAAAAATCAGTGGACTATAGCACACAAAAATTGGTAAAATGGGGGGTTTACCTATTCTAGGGATCGTTTGATCTTGAAAATGGGCCATTTTGGCCGTGACGGCCAACTGGCTCCAAAGATAAGGTATTAACGGACATCCAGGTATAATTTTGGTAAAAATGAGGTCTTAATTCGTGGATTATAGCACACGAAAATCAGTAAAAGGGGTGTTTACCTGCATTATGGATCGTTTGACCTTGAAAATGGGCCATTTTGGCCGTGAGGGCCAACTAGCTCCATAGTTAAGGTCTTAACGGACGTCCAGGTATAATTTTGGCCATAATGAGATCGGAATTCTGGATCCCCAAAAAATACGTGGACTATAGCACTCGAAAATAAGTAAAATGGGGGGTTTACCTGCTCTAGAGCTCGTTTGACCTTGAAAATGGGCCATTTTGGCCGTGAGGGCCAACTTTCTCCATAGATAAGGTCTTAACGGATGTCCAGGTATTATTTTTGTAATAATGTTGTTTGAATTTTGGATCACCAAAAAATTTGTGGACTATAGCACACAAAAATCAGTAAAAAATGGTAAAATGGGGGATTTACCTGCTATAGGGCTCGTTTGACTTTGAAAATGGGCCATATTGGCCGTTAGGTCCAACTGGCTCCATAGATAAGGTCTTAACGGACGTTGAGGTATAATTTTGGAAAAAATGAGGTCGAAATTCTGGATCACCAAAAAATCTGTGGACTATGAATACAAAAATTGGTAAAATAAGGGGTTTACCTGCTTTAGGGCTCATTTTACCTTTAAAATGGGCCATTTTGGTCGTGAGGGCTAAGTAGCTCCAAAGATAAGGTCTTAACGGACATCCAGGTATAATTTTGGCCGAAATGAGGTCGGAATTCTGGATCCCCAAAAAATCTGTGGACTATAGCACACGAAAATAAGTAAAATGGGGGGTTTACCTGTTCTAGGGCTCATTTAACCTTGAAAATCGGCCATTTTAGCCGTGAGGGCTAACTAGCTCCATAAATAAGGTCTTAACGGACGTCCAGGTAAAATTTTGGATAAAAAGAGGTCGGAATTCGGGATGACCAAAAAATCCGTGGACTATAGCACACAAAAATCAGTAAATGGGGGGTTTACCTACTATAGGGCTCGTTTGATCTTGAAAATGGGCCATATTGGCCGTTAGGGCCAACTGGCTCCATAGATAAGGTATTAACGGACATCCAGGTATAATTTTGGCAAAAATGAAGTCTTAATTCTGGATAAACAAAAACTCTGGGGACAATAGCACACGAAAATTGGCAAAATGGGGGATTTACCTGCTCTAGGGCTCATTTGACTTTGAAAATGGGCCATATTGGCCGTGAGGTCCAACTGGCTCAATAGATAAGGTCTTAACGGACGTGTAGGTATAATTTTGGGAAAAATGAGTTCGGAATTTCGGATCACCAAAAAATCTGTGTACTATGCACACAAAAATCACTAAAATTGGGGATTTACCAATTCTAGGGCTCGTGTGACCTTGAAAAATGGTCATTTTGGCCGTGAGGGCCAACTAGCTCCATAGAAAAGGTATTAACTGACATCCAGGTATAATTTTTTCTAAAATGAGGTCGGAATTTTTGATCACCAAAAAATATGTGGACTATAGCACACGAAAATAGGTAAAATGGGGGGTTTACCTTCTCTAAGGATCGTTTGACCTTGAAAATGGAACATTTTGGACGTGAGGGCCAACTGGCTCCATAGGTAAGGTCTTAACGGACGTCCAGGTATAGTTTTGGCAAAAATGAGGTTGGAATTCTGGATCACCAAAAAATCAGTGGACTAAAGCTCACGAAAATCGGTAAAATAGGGGTTTACCTGATATAGGGCTCGTTAGACCTTGAAAATGGGTCATTTTGGCCATGTGGGCCAACTGGCTCCATAGATAAGGTCTTAACAAACGTCCAAGTATAATTTCGGCAAAAATGAGGTCGAAATTCCGGATCACCAAAAAATCAGTGGACTATAGCACACAAAAAATGGTAAAATGGGGGGTTTACCTGCTCTAGGGCTCATTTGACCTAGAAAATGGGCCGTTTTGGACGTGAGGGCAAACTGGCCCCATAGATACGGTCTGAACGGATGTCCATGTATTATTTTGGCAAAAATGACGTCGGAATTTTGGATCACCAAAAAATCAGTGGACTATAGCACAACAAAATTGGTAAAATGGGGGGTTTACCTATTCTAGGGCTCGTTTGACCTTGAAAATGGGCCATTTTAGCCGTGAGGGCCAACTGACTCCATAGATAAGGTCTTAACGGACGTCCAGGTATAATTTTGGCAAAAATGAGGTCTGAATTCTGGATCAATAAAAACTCTGTGAACTATAGCACACGAAAATAGGTAAAATGAGGGATTTACCTGCTCTAAGGCTCGTTTGACTTTGAAAATGGGCCATTTTGGCCGTGAGGGCCAACTGGTTCCATATATAAGGTCTTAACAGACGTCCGGGTAAAATTTTGGAAAAAATGAGGTCGAAATTCTGGATCACCAAGAAATCCGTGGACTATTGGACACGAAAATCAGTAAATATGGGGTTAACCTACTCTAGGGATGGTTTGTCCTTGAAAATGGGCCATTTTGGCCGTGAAGGCCTACTGGATCCATAGATCAAGTCTTAACAGACGTCCAGGTAAAATTTTGGAAAAAATGAGTTCTGAATTCTTGATCAACAAAAACTATGTGGAATATAGCACACGAAAATAGGTAAAATGGGGGATTTACCTGCTGTAAAGCTCGTTTGAGTTTGAAAATGTGCCATTTTGGCCGTGAGGGCCAACTAGTTCCATAAATAACGTCTTAATAGATGTCCTAGTAATACTTTGGTAAAAATGAGGTCAAAATTCTGGATCACCAAGAAATCCGTGGACTATTGGACACGAAAATCAGTAAATAGGGGGTTAACCCACTCTAAGGCTCGTTTGACCTTGAAAATGGGCCATTTTGGCCGTGAAGGCCTATTGGCTCCATAGATAAAGTATTAACAGATGTCCAGGTATAATTTTAGCAAAAATGAGGTCGGAATTCTGGATCACCAAAAAGTCTGTGGAATATAGCACAAAAAAATCGGTAAAATGAGGTGTTTAACTGCTCTAGGGCTCATTTGACCATTAAAATGTCCCATTTTGGCCGTGAGGGCTAACTAGCTACAAAGATAAGGTCTTAACGGACATCCAGGTATAATTTTGGCCAAAATAAGGTCGGAATTCAGGATCCCCAAAAAATTCGTGGACTATAGCACACGAAAATAAGTAAAATGGGGGGTTTACCTGCTCTAGAGCTCGTTTGACATTGAAAATGGGCCATTTTGGCCGTGAGGGCCAACTTGCTCCATAGATAAGGTCTTAACGGATGTCCAGGTATAATTTATGTAATAATGTTGTCGGAATTTCGAATCTCCAAAAAATCTGTGGACTATAGCACACAAAAATCAGTAAAATGGGGGTTCACCTACTCTACGGCTCGTTTGACCTTGAAAATGGGTCATTTTGGCCGTGAGGGCCAACTAGCTCCATAGATAAGGTCTTAACGGACATCCAGGTATAATTTTGGCAAAAATGAGCTCGGAAATCTGGATCACCAAACAATCTGCGGACTATAGCACACAAAAATCGGTAAAATGGGGAGTTTACCTTCTCTAGGGCTCATTTAACCTTGAAAATGGGCCATTTTGGCCGTGAGGGCTAACTAGCTCCAAATATAAGGTCTTATCGAACGTCCAGGTAAAATTTTGGCAAAAATGAGGTTGCAATTCCGGATCACCAAAAAATCCATGGACTATAGCACACGAAAATCAATAAATGGGGGGTTTACCTACTCTAGGGCTCGTTTGATCTTGAAAATAGGCCATTTTGGCCGTGACGGCCAACTGGCTCCAAAGATAAGGTCTTAACGGACATCCAGGTATACTTTTGGTAAAAATGAGGTCTTAATTCTGAATCAACAAAAACTCCGTGGATTATAGCACACGAAAAGCAGTAAAATGGGGGATTTACCTGCTCTAAGGCTCGTTTGACTTTGAAAATGGGATATTTACGCCGTTAGGGCCAACTGGCTCCATATATAAGGTCTTAATAGATGTCCAGGTATAATTTTTGTAATAATGAGTTCGGAATTCCGGATCACCAAAAAATATGTGGACTATAGCACACAAAAATCACTTAAATGGTAGTTTGACCTATTCTAGGGCTCGTTTGACCCTGAAAATGGGCCATTTTGGCTGTGAGGACCAATTAGCTCCATTGATAACGTCTTAACAGACGTCCAGGTATAGTTTTGGCAAAAATGAGGTTGGAATTCTGGATCACCAAAAAATCAGTGGACTATAGCTCACGAAAATTGGTAAAATAAGGAGTTTACCTGATCTAGGGCTCGTTAGACCTTGAAAATGGGTCATTTTGGTCGTGTGGGCCAACTGGCTTCATAGATAAGGTCTTAACGGATGTCCAAGTATAATATCGGCAAAAATGAGGTCGAAATTCCGGATCACCAAAAAATCAGTGGACTATAGCACACAAAAATTAGTAAAATGGGGGGTTTACCTGCTCTAGGGCTCATTTGACCTAGAAAATGGGTCATTTTGGACGTGAGGGCAAACTGGCCCTATAGATACGGTCTTAACGGACGTCCATGTATTATTTTGGCAAAAATGACGTCGGAATTTCGGATCACCAAAAAATCAGTAGACTATAGCACACAAAAATTGGTAAAATGGGGGGTTTACCTATTCTTGGGCTGGTTTGACCTTGAAAATGGGTCATTTTGGCCGTGAGGGCCAACTGGCTCCATAGATAAGGTCTTAAGGGACGTCCAGGTAAAATTTTGGCAAAAATGAGGTCTGAATTCTTGATCAACAAAAACTCCGTGACTATAGCACACGAAAATAGGTAAAATAAGGGATTTACCTGCTATAAGGCTCGTTTGACTTTGAAAATGGGCCATTTTGGCCGTGAGGGCCAACTCGTTCCATATATAAGGTCTTAACAGACGTCCTGGTAAAATTTTGGTAAAAATGAGGTCGAAATTCTGGATCACCAAGAAATTTATGGACTATTGGACACGAAAATCAGTAAATAGGGGTTAACCTACTCTAGGGATCGTTTGACCTTGAAAATGGGCCATTTTGGCCGTGAAGGCCTATTGGCTCCATAGATAATGACTTAACGGACGTCCAGGTAAAATTTTGGAGAAAATGAGGTCTGAATTCTGGATCACCAAGAAATCCGTGATAAGGTCTTCACTAATTTCAAGGTATAATTTTTGCAAAAAATTAGGTCGAAATTCTGGATTACCAAAAAATCTGTGGACTATAGCACACGAAATTCAGTGAATGAGGTGTTTACCTACTCTAGGGCTCGTTTGACCTTGAAAATGGGCCATTTTGGCCGTGAGGGCCAACTAGCTCCATATATAGGGTCTTAACGGACATCCAGGTAAAATTTTGGTTAAAATGAGGTCAAAATTCTGGATCACCAAGAAATTCGTGATCTATTGGACACGAAAATCAGTAAATAAGGGGTTAACCTACTCTAGGGCTCGTTTGACCTTGAAAATGGGCCATTTTGGCCGTGAAGGCCTTCTGGCTCCATAGATAAAGTCTTAACGGACGTCCATGTATAATTTTTGCAAATATGAGGTAGGAATTCTGGATCAACAAAAAATCTGTGCACTATAGCACACAAAAATCGGTAAAATTAGGGGTTTACCTACTCTAGGGCTCATTTGACCTTTAAAATGGGCCATTTTGGCCGTTAGGGCTAACTAGCTCCAAAGATAAGGTCTTACCGGACGTCCAGGTAAAATTATGGCAAAAAATAAGGTCGGAATTTCAGATAACCAAAAAATCTATGGACTATAGCACACGAAAATCAGCAAAAGTGGTGTTTACCTACACTATGGATCGTTTGACCTTGAAAATGGGCCATTTTGGCCGTGAGGGCCAACTATCACCATAGATAAGGTCTTAACGGACATCCAGGTATAATTTTGGCCAAAATGAGGTCGGAATTCCGGATCACCAAAAAATCAATGGACTATAGCACACAAAAATTAGTAAAATTGGGGGTTTACCTACTCTAGGGCTCGTTTGACCTTGAAAATGAGTCATTTTGGCCGTGAAGACCTACTGACTCCATAGATAAAGTCTTAACGGACGTCCATGTATAATTTTTCAAATATGAGGTCGGAATTCTGGATCACCAATAAATCTGTGGACTATAGCACACGAAAAACGGTGAAATGAGGGGTTTACCAGCTCTAGGGCTCGTTTGACCTTGAAAATGGGCTATTTTGGCCGTGAAGGCCAACTGGCTCCATAGATAAGGTCTTAACGGATGTCCAGGTATAATTTTTGGAATAATGAGGTCGGAATTTCGGACCATCAAAAAATCTGTAGACTATAGCACACAAAAATCAGTAAAATGGGGGGTTTACCTACTCTAGGACTCGTTTGACCTTGAAAATGGGTCATTTTGGCCTTGAGGGCCAACAAGCTCCATAGACAAGGTCTTAACGGACATCCAGGTATATTTAGGGCAAAAATGAACTCGAAAATCTGCATCACCAAAAAATATGCGGACTATAGCACACAAAAATTGGTAAAATTGGGGGTTTACCTGCTCTAAGGCTCATTTGACCTTGAAAATAGGCCACTTTGGCTGTGAGGGCTAACTAGCTCCATAGATAAGGTCTTAACGGATGTCCGGGTTCAATTTTGGCAAAAATGAGGTCGGAATTCCGGATCACCAAACAATCCGTGGACTATAGCATACGAAAATCAGTAAATGGGGGTTTTACCTACTCTAGGGTTCGTTTGATCTTGAAAATGGGCCATTTTGGCCGTGAGGGCCAACTGGCTCCATAGATAAGGTATTAACGGACATCCAGGTATAATTTTGGCAAAAATGAGGTCTTAATTCTGGATCAACAAAAACTCTGTGGACTATAGCTATGGGTGGCAACGGAACCGGGAGGTTCCGGTTCCGGTTCCGGTCCGTTCCGGTCCGTTACCGGTTCCGTCTCGATTTCGGGTAGTGCCGGTTAGATCCGGACTTGTTCCGGTCCGGGAGGGCTATCGGGACGGAAACTGGGATTTACCTGTCCGTCCCGGTTCCGTCCCGGTCCGGTCCGGTTCGGAACTTTTTTTTTTTTAATCTAAAAATCTGAAAAATAGCCGTTGAGAGCCGTTGGGCAACGGGTTTTGGGCCCCACCAACGGCTCTTTCACCCGATAACCCCCCATTTACACTTCCCTACCCCCCAAACTTTTTTTAATACCCCAAACTTCTTAAAACTACATTTTCAACCTTTTTTTTTAACTATAAATACCCCTAATCTTTCATTCTTTTCACTCACAAAAATATCTTATAATCTCTCTACTCTCTACTCTCTAAATTCTCTTATTCTC